>JAEBDU010010774.1:0-16795 GCA_016802625.1 Heliconius numata | reverse complement strand
AAATATATATTTTTAATTTCTTTGTGTCCATTAAAAATTTATATTTAAATATAGAAAGGAAACTATTTTAAAATATCATTTATCAAATACATAAAATTAATAGAGATAATCGACGAACGTGAGTTCTCATGACCTTACACTGTAATAAAATTAAAAAATATACAAATCGATTAAATAAATCAATTATCATTAAAGACATATTAAATCCACATAAAATAAAAAGGTGTAAATATTTTGACATTCTGATAACATGGCTTAGCCGCTTTTCCTAAAGAAATTTACGTTTGATATAAAAATAACAGCTTTTGTTAGTTATTTTGATGCCGACAAAATAGTGGCGTTCGAGGTCGTCCATTGCGGACAGATGTGATCAAAGTGGTAAAACTTTTTTTATTATATTTTTTCTTTATATTCAACAGAGAACATTTGTCGCTAATGCTTTATTACTGTGGAAATATTTCTTAATGTTACCTATAGAATTTTTACTAGCCATTATTATAAAAATAAAATTGATAACGCGAATGTTTATAATTTTATTGTGTCTACTAAATTCTTTGTATTTTGTAATTGTTAAAATTAAATTAAATCAGCTTCACGCTGTATCCCGCACACAGCAGGGTAGGCAGAGGGAACCTAGTGTTAAGACACTCCGTTCCCCACTTTCTGCCGAATTCTGGAGGCACTGTGTGTTAAGTGGCATAAATCAACGCCGCTATTGCCTCGACACCAGAGCGAAGAAATGGAAATATAAACGTAAATAAATATTTCATTTCCTCGTGGAAATCGAACCCACAACCGTCCCGTTACAGTCACACCCTTGTGCCGCTGCGCCACAAGGGCTTCAATGCTAAATTATTTTATATTTTAAATAATTCAATATTTAGGCTATAACCTCGATATTCTAACGTTTACCTAACATGAACTATGGGTAAAACCCTGAGTCAGTCATGAAAACTACTGCTTAGCAGTCAGGAGGTATCTCAGTGAAATGCAACCGCCATTCTCAACCTGCCAATGAGACACCTTCGCGCACAAAGCCCCGCCCACATACGCGGTTAAGTTACATTATATAGCTAGCCTAGAACTTGCGCAAGACCTAGATTGCCAATAAGTGTGGATAGACTGACTGCCTTTTAAAATTTCAATTGGTAGAAAGTTGCAATACTTAAGCAATGGGTAATAAAATATATATAAATCAAGCTTATCTATTCTTAAATCGATTCGCATTAATTCTCAATTAAAATATGTAATTCTAATTAGTATAAAAAAACATTATTTTCTCGAGGTAACCCTATTGCTGGCCTCACCATATAAACAAATATTAAGTAATAGAAACGGAAGTATTATAAGGTTCCTCTATCTACAAACTCATTAGTTACTGTCAAATTCACTAAATTACTTGTTTTTGTATGGGGACGATCGTGTTACGAGATGTAAAAATCTATTATTAAATTACATTAATCAAATACGCGAGGTGACTACGTGTTTACCTTCAAATTTAAGTAAAGATTTTAAAAATTTTAATAACGTTTATAAAGTTTTAAAAAGCTTCTAAGCTGTAATTTTAGCCTTCAGCTTCTAGTGCTTTTTAACCGACTTCTGTAAGAAAAGGAGGTTATCAATTCGACTGTTTTTTTTTTTTTATATTTGTTACCTCATAACTTTTGACTGGGTGAACCGATTTTGATAACTTTTTTTTACATGATCGTGCCTACATTTTACAGTTTAACTATGTATTGAATTACGAATATATTAATATCGATATTAATGTTATATTTATTACAGTTATATTATAACTTTAACTTACTCAATACACAATGCCTCCAGAACTCATTGGAAAAATGGGAACGGAGTGTCTTAACACTGCGTACTAGGCTTCATACTGAAGTGCTGGGCTACGCAATGATAACATTTTATAGAATTTAATAAGAATTTAGAAGTAAGTCTTTCGAAACTAGTTAATATATTTTTTTGAAGCAATAAATATTAATATTATATACGTCCATTACGACCTAGATGGATGACCTATTAATAAAACTGCAGAATTCGTGGGCGCGCGTAATGGATTTCAATTAAGTGAATTTGTTCACGAGAACACATCCGATTCGCTATCGTGCTTCCTGAGTGCTGGTTTATATTATGTTGACTATATTTTTATTTCAGTAAAAAATATATTTTAGGTACTTTTATTATCAGCTTCACGCTGTATCACGCACATAGCGGGGTAGCCAAAGGTACAATATAGTGTTTGGAAACTCAGTTCCCCATTTACCGCCGAATTCTGAAGGCATTGCGTGTTGAGTGGCAAAACTCAACGCCGCACTTTGCCTCAAATATTTTTTTTGCCTAATTTAATTGCCTCGACTAAGGATCGAGTGGCCCCTGTGCCACGCCTGGCCTCCCTGGCCTGGCCTTTAGTTATTTTTCTTTAACAATTATACTGTTTATCATATTCTCGTAAAGGTATCTCAGTTATGAGTGATTTAGATGCAAGATGAATATTTTATTACAAGCTGTATTCGCTAAGTCGTTAACTTCAGAAGTGTTATTATTTAAGTTTTTATTGTCCTATAAATTTATAATGTTAAAAGTTTACTCGTAAATGTAGTGCTATTTCTACTAAATAAAGACGATATCAAATATCATCTTTACTTATGCCATACAAAATTATAATATAAAATATATTATACTTTATATAAATATATAAAACAATTGTGTCAGTACACAAAATTCTGGTAATTCTATTTCTTATATTGTTGTACTACTTAAATAATACAGTATTTAATACTATTATTTCTTAAGATTTTTCGTTTATAATACATATTTTAACGTTTATTCCAGTCATTAATTGTATGAAAATTATTTCACATATTTATATACTGTAGAATATTTAATATCAGCTTTACTATAGCCAACCATTAGATGGCGTCTGAATGGCCAGACTGACCCACACCAGCTGGGTTAATAGAAACTCTCTACATACTCCTAATATAAAACAAAGTTTAATATAAGGATTTGTAAGCCACTCATGTAACCCTATCTCTTATTACCTGCTGCGTAGGCTTGAAGAGATCTTTTAAGGTGTTTACTTGTCGGACAACGTAATTTAGAAGTAGATTTGCAGCATATACTACTTGTTAGAGTCGACGTAGGCTGTGTACTGACGATACTAGGAATGAATTTATTTTAATAGAATTTATTAAGATATATAAAAAGGGAAGAAAAAATAAGAATTTTTAATATATTTTTAATTAAGATTTATGTTATCTTCATTGTTAATAGCGTGTCAATTTGATAAACTCTAATAGCATCGGCAAAAAAACAATTATAAAAAGTTAGCCACGAAGGACACTGGCCAATTAAAATAATGGTACATCTTTATGCTTTTTAATTAAGTTAGTTAGTCAGTTTAGAAGTGAAGAATGGAGAATCTGTACGTTACTACTATTAAGACACTCTATTCTCTACTTTTGTCTAATTTGAGAGGAATTTCCTATCGATTTGCAAAAATCAAATCCCCTATTGTCTTACCAAGGTGATTAGAAGAGAAGAAGAAGAATTTATATTATAATACTGTAATACACTGTTATTCACGAGTATTGTAATTGTAAATGGGGTTAAATAAATATTACTTTCAGGTAATGAACTTAGATTTTCACATACAAACATTTCAAAATATTTCAGCGTCGTGTAGCTCACTGAATGTTTTGCAAATGAAAACCAGTTAGTTTTCATTTAGTCTAAATGTTGGAAACACGCGCCCTGTATTTTATAATTCCATAGAAATCAGCATCATCATCAACTAAGACACTCCGTTCTCCATTTTATTTTGTTCTGGTGTTACTTCCCCATAATTCTGTAGAAATCCCTAAAAATGTGATATATCCTCGGAACACGTAAAGGAACGTAATGGGGAGTAGGTTATGGTGTTTAGGGCGTACTCGGCACTAACGTGTAGAAGCTATAAAACCTCATACGACGTAGCTCGTAAAGATGCTTCAATCAGTATTGCAATTAACGACTGCGACGAGGTCGCACAGTACTTCTATTATCGTACTTCATGTAATCGATTATCATCAATTGTAGTTGGAAAATCTCTTTTAATAAAACTATTTTCAGTTTTCAACAGATTTTTATCTGACACTTAATTAAGTTTTTACATCTTTGCACGCTATCGCGGGAACATGAATGTTTAATGGTTTTAGCGTCAAGCTGCATCCTGCACACAGCAGGCAGGCTAGCTAGAGGGCATCTGGTGTTAGGACACTCTGTTCCTCATTTTTCGCTGAATTCTGAAGGCATTGCTGTTGAGTGGCAGAACTTAACGCTACGCAATGCCTTGACACTAAAACGAAGAAATGAAAATATAAATTTAAATAAATATTCCATTTCATTGAGTGGGGATCGAACCCACAACCAAGCCCCTGCGCCTGGCTGACTGGCCTGTTTTTTTAGTAATTTTTGATTATCTTTTAAATAAATCATAGATAAAAGTTGTTTTGAATATTCACATGTTATTTACATTTGTTATAAGAACAAGAATACTAAAATAATATTAAGGAAAATATACACTAAACAGTATATAGAAAATATACACATCTTCAAGTGACCTTAACCGACTACCGACTGACAGATGTTCGCTTAATTAAATGTTTTACATATTTTTTGTACTTAATAAAAGTACTAAAAATAACATTATTAAGTAGTAGTAAAATAACATTATTAAGTAGTTGATTTATGTGAGATCGTCGTGGCCCAGTGGGACAGCGAACGATGGGTGTAGGTTCGATTTATATATGTAAAATTAATTATTTTCTTTTGCCTAGTATTGGCATCACGTAACACGCAATATTTGAATTCGCGCGGAGAGCGGAACCTGGAGTGTGTGTCTCCAGAATCTCTCTGCCCACTTTACTATATGATAAAGCCTGAAATTGAAAAAAATAGGCATTTATTTTGTTTTCTTATGGAAACATATTAAAATGAAATATTATCATCCGTATATAATAGGTATTTTACTTAACATTTTAGAAGATGTGTATGTTTTTCTTGATTCTTACATATATATTATTTACCCAACGTCTACCGGTAGTATGAAATTGAATTTTCAAGGTTTAACATTCAAATTAGCGGTTCGTTTAGATAAATATTTTCAATGTGTTTTGTACGTTGATAGACGTTTTGTAATATGACATTAGAAATAATATTCATATACGTATAATAGTCACTTATTTATCACATTATGGAGGCCAGTCGTGGGTTCGAACCCCACTCGAGGGAATGAAATATTTAACATTTTCAATTTTTCGCTCTGGTGTCGAGCTAAGCGCGGGGTTGGGTTTCGCCACTCAACACGCAATGCCTCTAGAATTCGGCGGAAAGTGGAATATCTTGACACTAGGACTCCTCTGCCTATGCTGAATGCCTACGTAAAACTGAAAAAAAAAATGTATTCGTGTAATTGAAATGCCAAATTAAGTACCTAAATAATACTTAAATATAATAGAACTTAAAAACCTTTTTAAATGTTTACGCACATATATTTCTAGAACGAACTGAAATGATTCTCAAAACCACAATCAAAACTATTTGTGGCTAGAAGCTAGCAAGTAGGTTGTATGTTTTATAAAAACACTATAATATTTTTATTTTTAGGTATTTAATGATTATTAATATTAAATATATATAAAAACAATTAAGTAAACAATATGTATAATAGAGGAAAATTTTGATGTAACGTAGGTACATTTTACAAAATTAATATTAATGATATTTAATATTTACTTAAATTTGTGAATGACTGTACAAATTCGTCCAATCGTCCATGCGACCACAAAGTATAAGAATATAATTTCTCTTTTAAAAAGTGTATTAAAAATGTATGAAATTAAAGAGAATTTTGATAATTCTCTAATTATTTATTAGTTGCTTGTTGTATAGCGCACTATCCTACTAATATTAAAAATGTAAAAGTTTATGAGGACGGATATTTGTTCTACTTTCATACAAAAACTACTGAACGGATTTAGATGAAACTTTAAAGTAATATACCTTTTACATCTACAGGCTACAATTTGTGGCAAGACTTTGTATAATTTCACTATAATATAACAATAAGTGTAAGCGGGCGAAGCCGTAAGTGAGTAGCTAAATATTTATAAGTAGGATTTAATAAATCATATCGTCCGTATTTATAAATCGATCTCAAGATCGATCTCAAACTTAAGAGCGTACAGCAATGACATTCAAACATTCGCAAGGCACATTTGAGTGTGGGTTGCAGATTAGGATAACCGCAATATAGGTCACGATGAGACAAGGCTGCCTTCACGAAGCTAATTTGTGTTGATTGGACACATTAATGGAATTTTTAAATTATTAGTGTAAGTTTCATATTAGAAATAATTGAAACTTTCGATTTTTACACTCTACAAGGTGGTATATTTTCCTTTTTTTTTGGTGGTATATTTAGTGAATACTAATTTTCCATAAATATGTATATCTTTTCTTACGTAATGCTGTTTGAAATGTAAAAAGTCAATTATTCTGTTTATTTACCACCGCTATCAACTCTGAGATCGAACTTGAGATGCCGTTTTCGTTTATAAATTGTATATCTATGAATGAAAAGGGTATCTCAATATCAATCTTAAACTAGAGAACGATAAATGTAAACAATATTTTTTTGGTCTACGTTATACTATTTTTAATAATTCATAATTTATTAGATACTTAAAAACAATCCACTTTACACCTTTACAAATACATGAAGTCTATATACATTAGGTCAAATTATGACATACACTTGTCACTTTATTGCATCTCGCATAAGTATTATGACAACATGATTACTAAAGAAATTTATTATTACTTGCCTGACCTTATAAGTGAGCGTTAACGCCTACATATTAAATCTTTATTTTTCTTCTTCACGCAGTATCCCGGGCGTGAAAATATCACTTATTTCATTCCCTCGAGCTGGAATCGAACTCAGAACCTGCCATTTTTAAGTCACGCGCTGGTGGCCTCTAATATAAAATCTTACTTATTATCTTAATATATTAATTATTTTTTTACCAAACAATGAACCTTCAATTTCTCTATAATTCTTTTTAACATTTTTAACAGACAGACAGTACAAAAAAATATCGAGCTTAGTATTTATATATATATTTATGAATAGGCTTAGGCAGTACGTGACCGCCGCAAGGAATATCTTAATGAAACATAAACATTACGTTCAACGTGTTTGCGTTTAACTTTAATACGTCACGATTTCTCGAAATATTACTTTTGATTAATAGTAATTTTATTCAAATATATATTTAAGTCCTCCTGACATGTCTGACATGTTTAATTTGCGCACGCGATAATCGTAGGTTCAATTTTCACTCAAATTAGAATAGAAAAATAACTATTTTTGTCCGGTTTATTAGATAAATGTATTATTATATATTTAAAATAGTGTTTTCTTAATAATATAATTTAAATTATCAATTGCTGTGTATTATTATTAAAGTTTTTAGTATTTTTCTAAAATATATAAGTGAATGTTTAAAAGTCGCTTTTATTTATTAGATTTACCACATTTAGAAAAGATAATAATAATATTAAAGACATCCATGTCAAATAAGTCGTAAATCACAAGATTATAGCTACATTATTATAAGATTTTTACCTAAATCGAAAATCTCAACATGTTTTCGTACAAAATTCAACTTCATTTCTTTTCAATTCCTTGATCGGACTGTTGGCGATAAGGGACATTACAACCGGTTCCACGCCCACATGAGTTTAAACATCTGCGAAAGTTCAAATATTCGATTACGATCTTGCTACTTTGGCATGATGGAGTCTTGCTACCTACTAAGAATGAAAACGTGCCTTCTATATTATATGAATAATATATTACAAAGAAATGCGACGTTGAGTTCCACCATTCTTGCCGGCTCTTCTCAGCAGAACTGCCTTCCGAACCGGTGGTAGCGTTTTGTTTATATGTTCATTTGACGATTCAAAAGTGCTTGTAATAAACTATTTGAATAAAGAATATTATGAATTTGAATTTTAAAAGATAAACAAACAAACCCTCTATAAATTCAAGAAATTAGTAAATGTATCTATTACACAAGGTAGGTAGAGGGAACCTAGTGTTAAGACACTTAACATTATCCACACCTAATAAATGTATGTGTAATAGTGGAACAAAACTAAAAACTAATACATTTAAAAAATATATCAACAAATAGTAATTCTAACTAATAATGAAAAAATTGCATGATCTCAGTTTTAATATAAAATACGATTGTTCGTCAATCGGTGTTGCGGTTTTATAATTCTCTTGCAGTGTAATGTTTTGTTTTCCTTAATTTATAACCAAAATTGTCCATAAAGCATACGATATTACATTAATCATTAGTTATTTCTAGTAATTACTTGTTTTTTTTTGTGAAACACATAAACTAATATTATGTATTTTAATAGTGGACTAATACTTAAATTTAGTAATGGCAACATTTCAACTGTCTTTTTTCGTGCTATCGCTACTTACTTTACTAAATATATTTTCTTTACATATTTGTATAGCTATGCACAGTATCTATAAATTATAATATGATTATACAGAACACAATTTATTTATAAAATAATATTTTTTCCCCCGGAACGTTCCTTCACTCAGAACGAAGATTCTCATTCTCTTTCTCTCCACATTAAGAGAACAAAGCCTAGCCTAAAAATCATAATATTATAATTATTCTCCTTATGGAGAAAAAAATATTATATTAGCTTTTTTTACTTTAGAAGTCTCGTGTTGCCAGTTCAATTGTAGTTATCCATGAGCTTTGATGTCCAAGGTCGATTTACGGTTACGGCTGTCAGTCAACAATGGTGTTTAGAAAAAAATCTTTTTATAATCAATATTAATGGTTTTGTATTATAAAGTTTCAATATGCTTGTACTTATAGATAAAGTTTAAAATTTTAATTAAATATTATTGATTGAATTCGATTTTACTTAATTATTAGTTGGTGGTACAACATGGTTTATTTAAATTATTCGTTTTCCCATTAATAATAAAGCTTGTGAATTTTTAGTAATTAAAAACTGATCATTTATTTTTAAGAAATAATAATTAAAACATTCGTTTGAATTTAATATGCGTCTTTTCGGTACTGGCAATACTGCTATAAATATCGATTTTTAAAATATACATGGATTCGATTTTAATTTAGAGTTCGGTATATTTAGTATTATTAAATACGTCTATGTATGACTTCCACTTAAATATTCTAATGTTTATGCTAAAAACGTAACATTTCTGCGTAACCTGAGTATTAAATATTAATATATAAGCAGTAACTAATCTTTGTTAAGGATAAATATCGTTTGCAATTATAACGATGCGGTTATGGCTCCGAAGTTAGACTAAATCAAAATTTCCCTTAAATGCTTATACAAAATTTATGATTATTATTTATTAATATTTTTATTTCTTCGCTTTCTGTGATTACAATTTGCAAAATAAACGATATACTATAAAACAAAGCTAAAAATATGTCAGTGTATAATTTATTTAAGTTTAATTTATTTAAATAATTGAATTGTTCTCTATGTTTGTTTACCTACTTCAAATTTAAGCATGATAGCTTTTTTTATATTTACTGTATTTCTACAGTACTATACGTAACTTCAAGAGTATAAATATTATAAAATACAAAAAAAAGTTTTTTTATTATTGCATTGCAGTCTAATACATGTATATCGTAGTATAAGAGCCATACGGCTATATAAATGGGACAATGGTGCTTAGTAATTAGTTGAACGCTTTGTGAGGCTCCAGGTATTATCATTTTATTGGTTTCCTGTCGTAAAATGTTCGAGGTTGCAACAAAATTGCGATTCGCGATCAATATTTACTGATTTTCCGTGTACAATGTGCAGACGAATACGTGGTCTGTGGTGAATAATCTGAAAGTTATTATATTTCTATTTCATTTACGTATTAACTATTTTTGAGTCTTACAGCTCATGTTTTTCTTTGACAAAATCGTTGAAAATATATTTTTGGAAGAAGGTTGTCTTTTCTTATATGGTTTAACTTGTAGTCCTAAATATATATATATATATATATATATATATATATATATATATATAACACTATTATAAAATGCTTAATATTTCAAGAAATCGCAGATTTTTGTCACTTTTCTTATTTTTGTTATAAATCAAGATTGGGAAAAACTGTTTTATATTCCACCTTAATATAAATAATCTAAAAGGTTTTCGCTAAATATAAAGATAAGAAATTTATGTTATAAATAAATTTAAAAGGATAAAAGACAGGTTAACTATACACATTTAAAAATTAAAGATATACTCGTATATATTTTTAATTTTAATTTTCTTTCTTTATTTCTTAGAGACATATATCCAAAGTCACAATCATTTAGTTAATAGCATAGTTTTTAAAATTATTCGTGCATTAATGTTTGAATTAAATCCGATACGTCAGTCGTGACTGCACTGAGTGGGCATTAAAGGTAATAATGATATGAAATTGATGAAGGTTAAACAACATATTTTATTGATAAATAGTTTATATTAACATTACTTGTATTAGTATTTGATTTTATTTTTAAGGTTAAGTTCATCATTTGTACTTTTATTTATATTTTTTTTTATTGCAGTATAAAGTGTCTCAACACTAGGTTCCCTCTGCCTATCCTGCTGTGTGCGGGATACAGCGTGAAGCTAAAAATAGTTTAACTTAATTAAATTCGGCGGAAAATGTAGTGTCTCAACACTAAATGTAAGTGTCTCAACACTAGGCTCCCTCTGACTATATATATGCTTATATTCTATTAATTATTTACATAACTATTGAAACGATTTGAACGTTCAGTCTTAAAGTCTTTTCTTAACATAAAATTGACATTAAATAGAGTATTATTAATAACAAATACATTAAAAATATTTCAATACAATACATTTATATTATTATTCCTGCCAAAACATTTATTTGTTAAGCACTCATTGCAATTAGCACGATATCTAGATAAGATAATATCAGAATAGAGTAGCTTTTTTTCATATAAATATTATTCATAAGTCAATCGACCATGTGGGTGTCAATGTTGAATGTAAATTTTTTCGTCTACAACTCAACAGACGCGTAGGGGAATTGTGCTTAAGATGACATACTTTTTGTTTGAGGACAAATATTTCAAAAAAATAAAGTCATCTGAGAACAGCATATTGCGTATACTATTATATATTTCATAATCAACGAAATTATTTTAGTTTCAGAACAATCATCTTTCAAACATCATAAAAACAAACAAAAATCGCACTTAGGTCGACCAGTGTAAGACGACATATCTACAGGGTAAAATGACATACTTAGTATGTGGCATAAAAACGCCATCATTATTTGTCGAGCATAGTTCACAAATAAATAGTTTCTTCTTTGCTGGGGGGCTTTTAAACAGTATTAAGGCCAGATTCATACATGTTGCAAATTTTATGAGGTTGGATTCCGTTATCAGTCACTTCTTTTTCCAAAAGGGAAATAAGCTGCGTCACTTGCGGCTATTGAATGCCCTTGCTCTAGCAGCCTTATCCATGTCTTCTTGTGACCAATATATATTTGTTTGTAATTGCCAGGCATTTTGTAGGTAAAGCAAAAAAAATACATCCATTCTATTTATAAGGGTAAGATAGTATGCCATCTTATACTCACGTTTTGTATGTCATCTTACCCAATAGATATATCAATTTAATTTTAACCGTTGTGACAAAAGTTTATAGGTTAGGATGCGCTTTTAGCGTTAGTTGTGTCATATAATAATCCTATTTTACATTTATAATTAGTTCAAATAGAAAATCTTTATCTTACATGTCTTTTCACCATCAAGCAAAAGCGAAAGAAAAATTTCTTGCAATTGAAAATAACGAAAACATGAATTACTTGCCCATCTGCATTCACTTTCAGCCATACTGAATTTAAGCACTAGCTGCATCTACAGACACTCTCTAAAACGTCACAAGATCGCACTTAGCGCCAATAGTTTCATCAATATTGGTAGTGTGTCATCTTATCATAGTATGCCATCTTGAGCACAATTCCCCTATAACGAACGAACAATACGCTGCCAAACTTCCTTTGTTCCTTTTACTCGTATCAGTTAATATACCTAATATAAAAAACCGGCACCGAATTATATGGTAGAGGATTGGATTATTAAAGCAGATGCGACAGAAGAAATATAAACGTAAAAATATTGCGTGGGCTTCAGCTTTGAATGAGTAACAAAAGTAAGACAAAATACAACAGGGTAGAGAGAGGGAATATAGTGTTAAGACACTCCGTTCCTCGCTTTCTGCAATTTTTTTTTGAGCTATTGCGCATTGAGTAGCAGGACTCTACCCTGGGCTTTTGCCTTCATGCCAGAGTGAAGAATGGAAAATATTAATAAATAAAAATTCATTCCATCGCGTGGGGATCGAATCCACAACCCAACAAAATTCAATTCTTATTACTGTAAATTTAAAAAATATATAAAGTATACACTTACGCCATTTTTATGATACAATAAATAAGGCACACCTGTCCTAATAAAAGTTATATAATAATAATTTAAGTAAACCATAAAACGTGAACACTTGCAAATATTATGTAATAACAATAAAATGTATATAACCAACAAAAAGATATATAAAAGTTAATTTCTTGATAATTATTATTATATAGAAAAGCATAAAAATATATTTTTCCATATAATTTTTACTTATTATTATATGGAATTACAAATATTTTACTAAATATATTCTTTCATTAATAAGCTAGCTTAGCTCTGAGAGGCAAATTTTATTATTAATGATTGGATACATCTGTTAGAGTTGTTCTGTAGTGTGCTTGTGTGTGTCGGGACACACCCACGTCGAAATTATACTCGAAATTTTTTGCCTGCCAAAGGTTTTCAAGGACAAGTGTAATAAATATTACATTTTAATATAAACCGTAAACGATTTCGTTAATATCCGTAATAAATAAGTGTTTTTATATGTTTGGGTAAAGCAGAGATACAAGCGTTGGACTGTGAACGCGGCGGATTGTGGGTTCGATTCCAATTCGAGGAAATGAAATATTTAATGTTTTTATATATACGCTCTGGTATAGAGGCAAATTGCGCCATTAAGTTCCACCACTAAACACGCAATGCATACAGAATTCGGCGGAAATTGAGGAGCGGAGTGTCTTAACACTAGCTTCCTGCCTATCCTGCTAAATGCGGGATACAGCGTGAAGTAAATGAACTCTACATGTAGATATATAGTAGTGTGTGTAGAACACCCGACGCCGAAATTGCGGCCGATACTTTTTGCCCGCTGCCGAGTGTCAAGGACACACCTCTGTTGCTACGTTTGGAAACAAGTTAAAAATATCTCTCGGTTTAACTTTAACATGCATATTATTATATATGCAAGACTTGTATACTCTTAGAAATTGTGTTTTTGTAATATAGTGACTATTGACTAAATATTATGATTGTTTGTATTTGAATTTTTTTTTTCTGTTTTCGTATTCGAGAAACCTAACTTTTGACTTGAAGAAATACTTACTTTAATAGAACTCTTAATACTTTCAAATTCAAGTGCCTACGTCAATAAGTTTAAATACAATTTAATATTGTGGTTAAGAATTTTGTTTTTATGTTATAGTGACTATTGACTAAATATTTATCTAATTTTTGTATTCGATAAAGCAAAATTTTCAATTAAAAAAATACTTACTATGATAAAACTTTCAATACGTCCAAATCCAAGTACAACTAAAAAATAAAATACAATTTAACAAAAAAAATAGAGATATTAAGCTATAATTGCTTAAGCCAATTTGAATGGTTGTTCATTAGAAATGTACAAATAGACGGTATAACTTAAATTCTATCTAAATTGACCGTGAATAATTAGTAAATATGTTTTATCCGCCTTAATTAGTAATTGATGGATATATTTTTTTATTTTATTGCCTCGCCCACATCACTAGTGGGTTCAATGAGTTTTATTTTATCTGTGGATACCGGATTTTTTTATAGATTATGAAAGTTATTTAAACTTTTAATTGAATATGAAATTAAGAAACAGGCCATTATATAGATAATCTGTGCTCTATAAAATTATAATTTATATACCTACTTTACATGAGAACTGGTAGTAATAAATAAATATTTAAAAAAAATTAAATGCATATTGATAAAATTAAAGACATTATAATTGTGCAAGACCTTTTTAGAACAAATTAAATGTCAAATTACACCTTATTTTTCTATATTGTGATGGGAAAATATTAGAATCCAAGAAATTTTTTGGCTCTGGGAACTTAAATATTATGGATGTTTAATAATTATAATATACTACATAATCTTATTAGAAATATATATTCTAATAAATATGCAGTTCAATTCTATTTCTCATAATACAACTTTACATTCCATACAAACCGTTCACGATTTGACAGATTTTATAAATGATATGAACTCGATATGGTTAAGGTTAGTTTCGATATAATCAATCTTGTCTAGTTACTCATAAATGAATTTAATAGTCTTGTATCTATTATCATATTAAACTCTACCTATACTTAACTTAATATTCTATTTTAACTCCGCCACTAGAATTCGGCGGAAAGTGGAGAGCCGAGTGCGTTAACACTAGGTTTCCTCTGCCTATCCTGCTACATAGGGGATACAGCGTAAAGCTGAGAAAAGATTTATATGTTTTTTATTCACAGCGATGTCACAACAACAATAATAATATTGAAACAATGAATGACAGAAAGATATTAAAATTAAACAATAAACTTTTGTACTGGTGTTATCAAAAAGATTGTAAAATTTATATGATTTTCAACATAATTGCGATAAACATTAAAACAAAAAAGTAAATAAAAATACGTAATAAAATTAACTATGAAGCGTAATAAAAGTTATCTCCAACATAAAAGAATATGTCCAACATTTGTGTTTCTTTTGTTTTCGTTCGTCGTTTCTTTTGTCTAATGTGCCTATATAACTATTGTAATTTGGTTAATAAGAGAGAGAAATTGGGAGAGTGGAGACGAACGCTAATGCGAATTTCAAAGGGGCTTGTCAAACCTACACTTGGGTCGCACTTCCTCAAACGAGTTCACTTTGACTCCAGCGAATGATAGTTGTTTCTTCTCAGTTCCTTTCTTTTCTCTCTGCTGTCTGATTATAGATTCTTCCCAGTAGTTCTCTTGTTCTCTGGATTAAGTCCGATATCTGCTTACTTACGAATTTTATCAATTTTACGAATAAAATTGATAAAATTGGTGGTAGTGA
Source organism: Heliconius numata (assembly GCA_016802625.1). Taxonomy (NCBI): domain Eukaryota; kingdom Metazoa; phylum Arthropoda; class Insecta; order Lepidoptera; family Nymphalidae; genus Heliconius; species Heliconius numata. The sequence continues at coordinate 1,430 of JAEBDU010010774.1, read as the reverse complement.
AACGGACTTTACATCTAATTTTAAAAAATCTATTAAAATTATGTACCTAAAGCAAAAGTTATCGGCTTCACGCTGTATCCCGCACACAACAGGCTAGCCAGAGGGAATCTCGTATTAAGACACTCTGTTTTCCACTTTCCTTTGAATTCTCGAGGCATTGCATGTTGAGTGGCGGAACTCAACGCCGCCCTTTGCGTCGACACCAGAGCGAAGATATAAAAATGTAAATTTAAAATAAAATAAAATTTATCAAGCATTGAAAATTACATATAAAATAACATATGTATATGCGCATTCATGTACCACGGTGACCTTCGCTTCCCTATTAAGCTACGTTCATTCATTATTTTACGACCACTTATTATTTTATTTAACGCTCAAGGGCCTCAACCATTTACACATTTAATACTAAAAATATAAACGCATTTTTCTTGTAATAACGACATGTAAACTTTTAAATTACCTACATATTACGAAATAATTTAATATACTTACGAAGAGTTAAATGTAAACAAATTAAAATTACCTACTTCAACGACAGATGCAAGAATTTTAATTACTAATTTAGACTACCTCTTTTAAAACCGCCTCGTTTATAACTGCTATAATGAAACTAATGCAATTAAGTTGATGTACTTGTACATATATACATACATACATATACAGGGTGGAAGAGGCTGCGCTTCTTTTACTGAAACTGCATATAGGGTAAAATATTTCAAACCCAGAATTAAAAAAAATAATCAAGGTACCTCAACCGTTTGGACGTAGGATTTTTTTATCATTTCACGATTTTTATCCATACCTGTATTTCGTGTCACGCACACATACGTATGCGACGTTGCCGCTTTGACAGGTAAGTGTGTGCGTGCCTATGTTATACTTTACAAATGGCGTTTTATTTTAAAACGATAATTTTATTATTTATTTTGTTTGAAAAAAAAACTTTTTCATTTTCGAGAATTATTTTTTTTCCGAATTATATTAGGCTTTTATAGAGTAGTTAAAACTGTGGTTTCATTTAAAGTGGCGCTGACAATTCCACCCTGTATATTGTATATATATAAAATCAGCTATAGTGAGCGGGCGCGGCTGAAACTAGGTTACCTATTTCTCGTTGTCACGAGGATAAAAAGTCGGCTGAACTTCTTCTGTCATTTACGTCGTTTTAGAACTGGGTGATGCGACCTCTTTTCCCTCAAGAACCCGAGCTTAGACAGATATCCTCCTGCCTGCTCATCCTTACGGTGTATTTGGTGGTGGGAAAGAGAGACAAGAGCGTCAGCGCTCAATCGAGAAAAACCATTACACTCAGTTATTTCCCTTATTGCTGGAGAACAACTCTCGTGCTATTTTCAGAAAATGCATCGCAATTTGTATTTAAAATAATTAAAATTCTTTACAATCTTTTAAATTACGAGGCCGTTGTC
>JAEBDU010010772.1:0-87708 GCA_016802625.1 Heliconius numata | reverse complement strand
GGGAATGAAATATTGAATATTTTTAATTCTTCGCATCGATGTAATTTGGATGTGTATATCTTTTATTTATTGTTACAATTTAATTATAGGTATGTATAGATGACTTATAAGTAACTAGCTAAAATAAAAAAAAAACGAATTCTTTTTAAATGAACTTATAAGAAAAGTACTTCACTAGCTTACATATTACGAAGTAACACTCAACGCATGCAATATTTAATGGGTAACACTTTGAGGGGTGTTCCGGAATGAAATTACCCGTAGGTACAAAAGACTTGCGAGTTTCACCGCGGGGCGCCTATTATACTGCGAGTTACGGACGGACAGAAATATAGCCTTTATATTATTAGAGGCAAGGGTTCAGTGTCTTCATTATATAAATAAATACACTAGTAATTGTTGAAATTGATGTTATCACGTCAATTCTACCCTCAAAGTCGAAGGGCTGCGAAATTTAATTCATTTGTATGAGTTTATACGGTTTCTTCATTTTTTTTTATTTTGTAACTTCATGATGCATACAGCAGCTATATAGGGAACCTAGCATTAAGACACTCCGTTCCCCACGCACTGTCTAACTTTCGAGACATTACATGTTAAGTAGATGACTGAAAGCCGCGCTTTGTCTTGTTACCAGAGCGAGAAACGACTGACTGGTAACACGATGGTTGTGGGATCCCCAAACCAGGTAATTCACATACATATATTAAAATTTTCATTTTCCTAAATTGAGCGGAAAGTGCTAACCAGATTGTCTTGACACTACGTTCCCTTCACCTATCGTGCAATGTAGGAAAAAGCTTGAAGCTGCTGTTTTAGACAAATAAGGTATAATTACTTACTTTAAATTTAATATTTAAAAATAACTTATCACGCATTACTTTGATTTACATTATGTAGAGTGTAGGTCTAAAGTCACTTTATAAAGTGGCTTTAACGACGGGCCCACCTGTTATATTAACGACACAGTGTTTAATTGCTTTTACGCGAGTTTACGATTTAGTTATCTCATATTCACAGCGTAATAGAGTAGTATTGGTTTGTATGGAGATCGTTAAAAACGAAATATAAGTATTGACCATAGAGCTTTGAGCTTTGTAGATACATACATTAAAAATCTTGTCTATTATGTTAATATATGTATTTAATGGAAATTAACTTGTCGCTTTGCAGTGTGAGTTTGGAGTAGTGTCTGGGGTTTATCATCCAAGTGTAACCTACACTTACTAAGGGACCATTTTGAAATATGCATTATAGTTCGTCTCCAATATTTCATCCCCTCTCTCAATATCATATTTTTTTAACCTATTATGATTATTTACAGCGATATGATTACTTTTACTATTGCTACGGTTTTTATAAAAATACTAGCGACCCTTTTGCAGCTTCGCCCGCTTTAACTACTGGATTATTCATATAATGTATGTTTGCAAAGCACTTAAGATAATGTGAAAATTAATTAAACCCTAATGCAACCCGCATTTTCGTAGTTTCAATAAGGATTTTCCAATTGTTTTACACAGCAAGGATTTTTAGTAGGTACCGTAATTTTAAATCTGTGCTACTAATCTTTTCAAGTACTTATTAAAATATATTTAAATGATTATTTTTAGATAGTTAAATGACTATTTTTAAACGGAAGAAATTATAAACAAAAGCCTACCTACTAATAACTACTACAAAAAATATGAAACCAAATATATCACGCTGAAATAATACATTCAACTCCAATTATCCAATATGTGCAAACGCATCTAAATCTTCGTTGCTATGATATATAGCGGGCGGGTTTTTTTTTCGAGCTTGTGGTTAATGCTGAAGAGGGCATTCTGTCCCTGATGAAAAGCAAGCACTACGTGGCTGCCTGTGAAGAAAATTAAATAGAATGCATCGGCTGGGAATCGAACCCGGGCCGCCCGCGTGGCAGGCGAGCGCGGCGGACGCATGGCGAGTGGCGAGCCGTTTCGCAGCAAGGATTTTTTGATATTGTAACAACTTCTAAAGTACTTATTAAAAATCAGTAAAAGACAGTTTTGATCTACATTAAATGGCCAACGTAACTAATATACTTATTTATATGCCGAGAGTAATGGATAAGTGAAACATAACTCGATACAGTTGATGTGTAAACGGCGTGGTGTGTTAACAATTAAATGCGTTTTTCTCTAAAACTATTCGCAATTTCGAAATAGTGTAAAAAGAAAATTTTATCTTCGTTTAACGTAGAAAATTAATAAAGTATTTTAAAGGATAAGGATTAATACCATTATGGAAAAATATCCCTCACAATAAAAAATATATTGAAACTATTATTTTTAGACAGAAATATGATCACTACACGTTATTATTAAAAGATACGAATATGCTGTCGCGGACTTTTTTGTAGATCTTATTAAGAGGAACAATACTCCAGTACAGTACTTTCATGTAGTACTTACCATTAAAGCAGCGCATGCGCGAAAGTGTATCAACGGGTAGGACTTTATACACATTTATCTTATTTATGTTAACTTACATAAGAATGTATAAATAATAAACTGTATATAAACCTTTCCTAAGAAATACTCGACCTAATGGTGAAAACCGCATTAATATCCGTTGGGTGGTTTAGAAGAAGAAGAGTTAGAAAGTTCAGACAGACACAAAAAGCGACTTTGTTTTATAAGATATAGGATAGGATTACACAAAGATTTCACTAAGTTCCGCTACCGAAACACTTGCTGCTTTAATAAATAATATAAAATATATAAATTTAATATAATACAAAGAGAAGAAAAAAATATGTAGAATGCCTTGTTTACCTTGCATAAAACCGAAAATAAAATTATAGTGGAACTTAAAACATTTGTAGCTCTATAACTTCTAGGAGTGACTTAAAATAATAAAATGATTATCCTTTTTACTTTCATATAAGGTTAGTATTTGGCTTTTAGAGCGATAAATGTCAAAAATTAAAGCCACATAAAAGCACGGTGACATTTGTGAATTGATCGCGGCCATAACGTATTTAATGGCGGCGCGTCCGCGCAGGTTTCCCACTGTTTCATAATATTTATTTACGCAACAACTTTATTTTATAGTTTTCCAAACGTAATAAAATATTTCTTTTTGTTTGTATTACCTACATATAAAATTTGAGGCCAAGACTGTAAGCGAGACAAGTTGAAGGTTCGATGCCCACTCGAGGAAGTGAAATATTGAATTTTTTAATTTCTTCTTATTGGTAACGAGGTAAAGCATGGCGTGGAGTTCCGCCAATCGACAATGGGTCCAGAATTCGGCGGAAAGTGGGGATAGGAAATGTCTTAAAGGAAGCGGAGTGCCTTGATAATAGGTTCCCAGATTTCTTCTGTCTATCCTGCTATTTGCGGGATACAGCATGAAAAATATTACTAACCAAATACGATTCCCTTTTTAATTATTTAGTTTTAGTTTATATTGTTTTCCTATATAAAATAATATTTTATCTGTTGTTCAATTATTATTCCCCCTATATCCTGCCTACATCTTTATTACTAAATTATAAACAAAAACCCCCTTATTACATATTTCTACAATATAAAATATAAAACTAAATATATAAATAATAAACTTACAATAACTTATAGTTGCAATAAAGCCCCAATATGACCATAAAAGCGTACAAACACATCGCCGTGTGATAGAAGCCCATCAAGATAAGCACTCTCTTGTTTTATAGGTTATAAAATATTTACAGCGTACTGTATGACCGTCACATTAATTGTGACCCACCACGCGTTAATTTGTGCTTTACGATATGTACTTAAGTTATTTTGTCGCCGGAATATTTATATAATGTTTGTTTGAAACTATACGCAAAAGACCGTGCAAAGACGCAAAATACCGTGCAAGGTGGAGTAGGTTGGGTAGGAAGGCAGACCCTGGCAATAGCCGGGATTAATGCCAGGAGGAAGAAGTTTGTTTGAAACTATCTAAATATCTGAGGAACTGCTTGCGAAAATAATTAATATGTGGTTAGGCCTTATGTAGAAAATGGTTGTGTGCTGGCTTTCAGTTACGTAGATTTAAGATATTCTAATTTCAATCTCTTTATGCTGTATCCCGCATACAGCAGGGTACGCGGAGGGATTCTAGTGTTAAGATACTCGATCTTTGCCTCCTCACTGGAGTGGAAAATTGAAAATATTAATATTTCATTTCTTCGAGCGGGAATTGAACCCACAATCTGTCGCGATCGCAGTCACAAACGCCTCTGGGCCAAGACTGGCCTCATGAAAATTAAAACAGTTGTAAATAATAATTTACTACAATTTTATTGTATTATATTATAAACCAAAATCTTACTTATAAAACAATATATACATTATTAGTATATCACATATTGTACTAAAAGGTTAATTGTCATCTTAAGATGACAAACGTACAATTAGTGAATCGCACGCGCCGTCCAGCTGCGCCCACTTCCTCTGATCTTTGACTTCTACAATTGTGTCCATCTGCCGTCTTGGATCGTCACCCACCTACCTCCACCACCAGTCATTCCTGATCTCCCCTCTCCTAACCAAACCGTAGAACAACCAGCGAAAACAAAAGATCAATATATACTAGCCGAGATACCATAACCACTTTATAAATGCGCCTCTAAAAATGACATCGGTGTATCATTTTTAGTGTATTAAAACTGAGGTAACTGTAAATATAAGTTTGTAAGGAAATATATTACTCAATTCAATGTTGGCACGAGATTATGAATTGAAGTGGTTCGCGATCAACTAGGTGCTTCCGCTGTATCAGCTGTTTACATCCTTTTACGATGAAGTTTGTCAAGATGTTGTAAGTATTGTAAAAGTTTTCTTAATTGTAGGGAGTTCGTATAGTGTTATTTTATAATTATCGTAATTAGGTCACTGGTAAAATCGCGTCATGGTGTATCCCCTATAGAGGGAGCCTAGTGTTAAGACACTCTGTTCTTCAGTTACCACCCAATTTTCGAGATTTTGCGTGATGAGTGGAGGGACTTTTTGCCAGAGCGAGCAAATTAAACCCATAGCCGTTGCATTTAAAGCCAGACGCTGAGTCCATTTAATGAAATATATACCTTTTTAATTTATATTCTGTTTCGTTTATATATTCTATGATAATTTATTAATTATTTTTGACATATTGTTGTCCTTCTAGACAACAATATGTCAAAAATAACAATAATGTCAGGAAAATGTACAAAAAAATCTCAAAAATGTCATAAACATAATCTTCATGACGACTCGTAAACAAAATAAATCAAATCGTCGTGAGTATAAACAATATAAAGGAAACACAAAATATATACATAATAAAACAAACCATAGTGTTAATTTAAAACCACTTGTACTTAGTTCAGAAGATGAAGAATGCATGGCTTTCCATAGCGCTAAGGCCAGGATGCTTATGCAAACAAAAAAGACACAAGTTTTAAGGAAATATACTCGTGTTGTTGAAAATATAAACTCAAATAACAAAACTGAATGTCAAATAAATCCTATTACAGCGTCTGCTATACCTAAATATAAAAAATCGATTCAAAATATACGTTGGTATCCATATATGGAAACTTGCTTTGAAGAACCTCAATTTAGCGCAAGAAAACCAAATTATATGTATCAATATAAAAATTATGAAGACCCATATTTACAAGACCAAAATGATGTGATAGAAAATAAAAAGATTGTTTCTTTCAAAGATAATATTGTCAGATATTCTGATAATAGTACTATGACATGGACGATGAACGATGTAGGATGTGGAGTTGATATTCCTATAGTTCAAAATTCCAATGCAAAAGTTAATGAATCAACAACATGTTTAACAAAGAGAGATCGATCACAGAGTTTTACTTCACACGTACATTACTTACCTGTTTTAGAGAAATCAGAATGCGAAGCAAAAGTATTAGGAATAGATTTTAATAGCAAAAACCACGAAGTAGATGGCAATATTAATCTACCAGGTACTAATTATGATAATTATAAAAAACTTTCAAAATTTAACAGGAAAGAAGTAAAAATGCCTGATATGATGGTGCCTGCTCGTGGTGGAGTAAAACAATTTCCAAATCTTTCAATATCGATGACTAAATTAAGTAAAATTTCACACCCAAGTATACCTGAAGACTGTAAAATGTCTATCCCTGACAACTACAGAGTTCATTCAAAGGATCCCTGCGATTGTCCTTCAATTTCTGATTTACATGATGATAATGTTTTTATTAGGAAACTGAATTTTAAGAATGATCCAAATCTAATACAATGTAAGAGAAGTCCTTCAATAAGATTACCAAAGAGAGTAGTTACCTCCCAAAGAAATATTAAGGTATTTACTGACAAACACAAGTAAAAACATCTTTTATATTATACATATAAGGATATACCCTTGCAGTTTGTAAAAATGTATACATAATTTACAAATATAATCATAGTTTTGTAATAAATAATATTGTATCAGAACTGTCCTTACTTATTGTAAAATTTTAACTTATTTTAGAAGAATAATAATATTAAGGCTATCGTAGCACAGGGGCACAAGCGTGCGGCCGTAAGCATGACGATTGTGGGTTCGATTGATACTAGAGAGAATGAAATATTTAATATTTTCATTTATCCGCTCTGGTAAATAAGCAAACCGCGGCGTTGAGTTCTGCTACCCAACACGCAATGCCTAAAGAATCCCGCGAAACGTGGGGGGCGGAATATCTTATCACTAGACTCAAAAAAATACTAAAAAATTAAATGCTTTCGGCTGTAGTACTGACGTGTAGTACTGGTATGAGTACGGACACATAAATCAGTTGCATGTGCAAGAAGCGCGAGGGGTCAACAGCTGCGGAGAAAGCATCCTTGATTGGATAATCTCGACCCAATTGATACTCGGACGCCGAACAAGTTGACAACATTTTAGGGACTGTGTGTTTGTTTGGAATAACCGAAAATACTTGTATTTATAGGAAAGAGAAGAACCTGCATAGCTTTAAAATTCACTTTAAACGGAAATTTGCAACTCTATTTTATTTATTTGTACCATAATATTTTTAATATCGTCGGCTAAGAATGTAACCAGTAAGCAGAGACAGGCAATAAACCTATATTGCACCTATATGAAAAATCCTACAAAGGAAAATTTCACATATAAAATTGTATATTACATAACAAGACAAGAATAAAATTATAATATATTGCAATAAAATTAATTATACATTAAAATCAATAAAATTAAATATGTATATAGAAAGTGTTCAGAGCAACTGCATCGTAGGGCCGGCAGTCCGGCACGCGTCGCGCCGCCTGCGCACCAATCTGCAACTCTGTTAAGTTTGTTATTTATCTCCCTCAGTGTTTTTTATTGTTTATTGAACTGACCCGGGTTCAACTCTTTGATATTCTCAATTATATGTGCGAGTATTAGCGTGGTGTTGGGTTACGCGAATGTGGTTTACGTTAAAGCACTTCACGTGCAATCAAAATAATGTTATTATTGTTGTTTCATTGGTAAAATTATGTTCCTTGTTCTTGTAAAGGAATACGAATATTTTAAGTGTATTGGTAAAGATCGTTATTTTGGTTTTACTTTCAGTATTTTTTTACCTTTACGCTGTATCCCTTATATTGTAGCAGGGCGGAGGGATTTTAGTGTTAAATCTCTACGTTCCCCATGCACCAACCAATTTCTAATGTCTTAGACAAGGCTTGCTTGTTGAGTCGCTGAACTTGATAATGGGATTTGTCTTATCAGAGCGAAAAAAATAAAATAATCAATTGCCCTGAGCGGGTCGCCCACAACCGACGCGTTTGCATTAATAACAAATGTTCGTTTCCTTTATTTGATTTTACGTTATTGGAGCTCTTTTTATATTAAACATTTATATAGAAGAAACCATTTCTGTTTAAATAACCAATAATTTATATACAGCTTACATAAAATAGAAATGTAGAAATATATTTATAATTATTTTTTGTAAAAAAATAGCTTTAAATAGCAACTTACACTAAAACTCAAATAATCTTAATAAGACAAACTATACATAAACTATTAAACTTCCTTAATATATTATCTACTAAGACAACTAAAATGGAAGCCACATAAAAACCTAATAACATTAAAAAACCGTTAGGAGCTCAGCAATTATAACAATATTAATAACAAGTAGTGCATCGCCGTCAAACTGAATTAACCATAAGGAAGTTAGGTGTAAGGTGATCTAATAAAGATATGTCACAGTTATCACTCATCTAGCGTTATCAGTTTCCCAGATCGCGCGCTTTTTGTAGCCCTTGTAGCCATTTAAATTTTTATGGGGGTGCCCCTAATTTTATGGGGGCTAGGAATTATTTTTACGACTGTCACAACTGATCGTGATCATCGTTATAATTTTATAGCGGCGATATCTTTATTACATTGAAATTTAAAGTGATTTTTAAAATGTTGTAACTCTATTACGTTTATGTATGTATATAGACGTAGAGGATGTCGTGGTGTGGCCAGCGTGTGATGGGGAAGGTTGTGGATTCGATTACCATTCGAGAGACTGAATTTGTTGCTTTTAAACAGGGCGCGGCGTTGAGTTTCGCATTTTAATATGTAATGTTTCGAAATTAACTGAGGAATTAGACTGATGAAATATATCAACTAACTGGAAGTCTGCGTGTAATTTGAAATATATTAATACTAGCCGATCTTTTTAGGAGCTTTTACCTGAACTTAAATTGTATAAATTCAAATATGGATTTAATGTCAACTATGTAACGTCGTTGAAAGTAAATAAATTAATAAGTAAATTTATCTTTTAAGTTAAATATATTGTATACACCCTACTGTTCTAAGGGCAAATATCGTTAGTTATCCGCGAGCGCTCACAATCGATCATCCACACCCACAGACAGAATGATATTATGTTTATATTAACATTTGGGGCTTTGTTCGTGTAATTATAGACAAAATTAATAGAAACGTAACTTTTACTTTTAATATTTTTGAATCTATATTGCTGCTTTAAGACATCGTCGTACACATAAGTTCACGCTGTATCCCGCACACTACAGGGTAGGCAGAGGGAATATAGTGTTAAGACACTCCGTTCACCATATATATAGTATATATTACCTACATAAATATATAAAAAAATATATTTTCCGCTTTGATTATTCAGGATAACTTATGTGATTTGGAGCACAATCTTGATATACCGCAAGATTACGAATATTTCTAAATAAATTGTATACCTACATATATAAAATTACTGAACAACTTTACCCAACCAGTAGCCAAGAAGTGTAGAGGAGGGTCCTCTAAGAGTGGATTTCTTGAAACCATGGATTTTCCATTTTGCCTTAAGGTTGCAGGCGACGACTAGTCATCGATACCAGTATAAAAAGATGAAAACAGAAAGCTGTTTAGATTTATATAAACAATGGACAATATGATGATTGGAAAAAAATTATGTTACGACTTGTCCATTTAGTTATCTTTAATAAAACCAATATAAAATAATAGAAGTTAACATTTTTTACATCCGACGGGAACCAAACTCCAAGTCTTCTAAAGATAAATTTAAATATTCGTGTAATAGGTAAGGGTCAGCAGCCGAAGGGGTCACTAGTAATTATAATTAAGGCTACTTTACAATGAGGCTCACGCCCACACTTCCGCCCGCCTAAATTAACTTATTACGATAGCGTTTTGTTTCTTTTAATTGTTATGGTTTATGTTATGTTGTAAAATATTTGATGTACCTACTATAAAAATTAGATTATATTTTTTATTGTTTTAACTCGTTTTTCATGTTTTTTCTTTCTTTTTTTTATTGTTTCACCGTAAGCCACATAAAGAAGAGAAGGCAAAGGAAACCAAGGGGCAGGAACCTAGTATATAATGTGTAAAGCTTTCAACATAATTAATACAATTTTGATAAACTTATAAGTTTTAATATTTAAATGTACCGCGAAGCTAGTAGAAAAACAACAATTATTTAATTTTAAACTCTGGTACGTTCTACATTTTTAAACGCACTTTCAAAATTAAAGTTATGCTATTTAAATTATATGATACAATACCAATTTCTACAGCGTTTAACTCATACTTTTTACTTCTATGTCAGGTATTGCATTCAGTTACTACTTGGTTAACGGCGCTACTTCAATAAATCTGTTATTTTGTATATTATATATGTACTTAGTCGGTAATTATCAAACGACGTCAAAACTGACGGATCAGTCTTTGAGAAGCCGCGACAGATGCTGGGAACTGTTTTATTATTGTGCAAAAAGTAAACATTTTCAATTGAATTGAAAATTAAAGAGATATTTTTTACATTTAAATGTAATAAAATTACCTTCAACCTTTCTTCTACATAAAATAGACTAGTTCATATTTTTGTTTAAGCGCCCTAATTTTCGGAACTAACGAATTTACTTTTTACGTATAATAAACCGTTTTTATTTATAGTTCTAAATATATTCTTTATTAATTAATTATATATATAATTTAGTGTAATAAAATGTTTGTGACGACTGCATCAGAACGTCAACTATTGCCGTTCGAGCAATCAATCTCCATCTCCATTCTCTGTCAGCGCCGAGCACAGCATCGTGAACGTCTGTTAAACAAACAACTGTGGGTATGTCTTGTACCAACTACAGGTCTTGAACATCTATAGAATGGTGGTAGGTGGTATGGTGGAAAAAATAATAATAATTTTTGTTTAGGTGTTACTTCTATATACATACAATACAATACAATATACTTTATTGCACATAAAATTACATATGTTGATTATTAGCAATTTTTTACTTTTTCTTGCTAATGACAAGGTTGTCAGAAGTAACCCGGCGTTAAGTTTTCCCCTTTTCGCCCAATTTTCAGAACAAAGAGTGTTGAGTGGCGAAACTCAACGTGGTCTACCATAACAAGGAGATTAAAATAAATACAGACAATAATTTCCCAAGTGGGGATTGGATTCATAAACAATATCTCCATTAATTATATACATTTTTGTTGTTTATTAGTGATTTAAGTGAAAAAAATTACTAATATTTGTTAATATTCCATTTATATTAGTATTTTATAGCCTTTACTACTGCGAAGGAAGGGAGTTTTCTTGAAATCCACACTGTAGATTCCACAGTAGTTTAAGTCAAAATTCTAGTCAAAGTCAAGGTTATTTTTATTTCCATAATACATTATGAACAGGCGAAGTTTAAAAATATAGCGAAATTGCTAAATTCACCGAGTATAATAACACATATACCTACAGAATATGCAAATAAAAAAAATGAGGTCAAAATACGAAACCAATATGTAATATATATCTTAATATATCTTTTATCTCAAATCGTTAAGCCGATCTAAAAAATATACACGTTTATGCAATTTTCAGTGTAGAGCGAGCACTGGGCCGCGTCACACCGCGTTAGTGTCACCACACATTATCTATACCGAAAAATGCCTAAACATTTTGATGTCTTTTTCATTTTGTCCTCATCCCGTCTCGAACCCGCACCACCTGTCACACAATTGGTTTTGCCGCTTACGATCAAGACACCGCCGCCTTTGATCGCGCCGCCCTCACTCGCCCAATATAACAAAATATCGACTCTACCAGACAAAATTAAAGTCGATTTTTGATTTTAAATTATATATCGAAGGCATTTAATATCTTTATTAATGTGGCCAAGCTCCGATGATCGATGATAACTAATTATTAGAAACATTTCGTTGACCGTACGATCCCTGGTGGTGCAGAGACGTCCATTCTGGACTCTACACCCTCTCAATAGAGTGCTCGTGGTGTCTCCGAGATTAGCGAAAGATAATCGTCAGTTATTGTATTTGGTTATCGTTGAAATGGTTACCTGTCGTAGACCTAACAAAGATTAGACAGGGTTTTTAAAGCTGTTTTTTTAAGCTTTTTCGCCATTTGTTTGTGGAATTGGAGAAGTTTTTGGGTACTTGCGTTAATCATCTTGAGATGGCTTAGATTAAGCAATCCTTTGGTAGGTTTCAAAACAAATATAGATTTTTAATAAGTTTCTTTATGTTAGAGATTTGTAAACAGTTAAGCAACTTAAAGCGATCCTACTTATGCCTTTTTTATTAGGACCTATTGAAATTTTATAAGCATTGAAAGTGATTTAAGAATAACGAGTATTAAGATATGGTAAACAAACACTGCTTAAGTTAGAAATAAATTAAAATTTGTTTATTGTTTATTCATGACTTACATATGAGGCTAGTTGTAGCGCATGGGCAAAAGCGTGTGTGAAATTATATTTAATATATTTTTATTAATATATTTGTGTATATTATACACCTAATACTGTTCCAGCGAGACTAAAAGATATATGTAATGCAATAGTTAATTCAATTTTAACTACACTACTTATATAGTGTGCCTACACATATATTATTTTTTTAAATATAAATATATTTTTTACTTCTAATTGAATTTACTACATTAGTATGGCGAATATACCAATTTGAAAGGAATGCTACATTCGAAAGTGATTGTTTCCATTATCTCCGCTATCGGAGCCTAATTGTAAAACAATACACTGATCTTAATGGAGTGTCTTTATTTATTTTGCAGATAAACTAACCGAGATGTCGATAGATTGCCTAAGTTAATTAAATATAGTTCCCTTATCAGTGTATACACTAATATAAAGTGTCTGTCTATTTAATGGGTAGTTTTATGTTTAGTGGTACATAGATTGGTGGTAAAAATATAGATAAAATTCAGGTTTTAATTTTTTTTACTTAAAGAATGTTTTTATTTAAGGCAAGTCCTAGATTGCTGTAAAAATAACAACGTATCGAATTCGTTCTCCACACGAGTGAAGGAATTATTTTCATTTCTCCGCCCTGGCAAGACGAAGCACGGAGAAATATTTATAATAATATCTATAACAATGACTCAAAAATATAATATAAATAATTATAATTCAGAATAACCTTGCACAGTGCCTTATTAAGTGACCTGCGAGAGCAAAAGTGGCGTATAGAGTTACCCACTTGACACCTACTCGCGCGAAATCTTAACCCCGCGAAACCCGACGCCGTCCAACACAAAGAGCTTTTCAGAGCTTTTTGAATGTATGTATGTATGTATTAGCTTTCATTTGTTTTTAGTTTGCAAATTAATTGATGTTCCTTCGAGCTTTATTTAGTTTTAGTGTTTAAATTCAATCTACTGTCGTGGATTGCAGAAAGCTGGCATAAATATTTATATTTATTTCTTTGATGATTAAAGTATATATTTGTTCAAGATTTATTTAATTTAAATAAATATTTATCTTAAATTATGATTAATTTGAATTATCATATAATAAGTGACGCAATTAAATATTTAATAATGTTTAACTGAATCTCTTTTTAACATGCATTCTCCTATTGTGTAAAATTATTTCTTTTTTACCCTACAACCTTCTTCGTGTGTTCTTCATACAACGTGACATTGGTGAAGTGCAACTTCACCAATTGGCACGCCCAGAACACCATAGCAAAAGAACAGAACAGAGCCGAATGTTCAGTGTTGAATTTTAATCCTGAACGAGATGAACGTTGAGACACTTATTTATTAATTTTTTTTGTGAGTGACACCACCGTAAAAATTGCTATTTAAAAACTACTTACAATAAATATAGATACTTGATTTTTATATAATTCCACATAATCCATTTGCTGCAAAAATGACGTTATTGTTCTTTCTTAAAATAGTTAAATATGTCAATGTATATTAAAAGCAAACGTTGATTGGGTTGAACTCCGCAATATTTAAAACATAAAAGTTTAAATAAGAAAAGCTTATTAAAAACGTATAATATTAATTTACATTCAAAAAATAATTTTAAAGGCTTACTTAGCACCTTCACGCGAGAAATTTTAACCCTGCGGCGTAACTTGACGCCAAATGGCACAATAGCTCTTTAGATTTGGGAATGTCTGTATTAGCTTACATTTGTTTTGAGTGTCTGACGATGGAAGGACTTTGTTGTTTTGTTGTTTTCAAGTGTAAGTACTGGTAAGTACGTATATACAAGTATATGTGAGAAATTGCACGAAATGGTGGGTTTTGTAGCGATGCTAGTAGCTTCTTTTCTGGATTTAAAACGTTCACAATCATTATGAGCAAAAATTTCTTCTAATATTGACAGTCCAGGCATTCATTTTTCGAAAGGGTACTAAATATTACTGAAAAAAGAAAAAATGTGTTTTTTTAATAGATTTCTAATGTTTATTTTCGTTTTCACCAATTAATTAGTGGATATTGATTGATTAATTATTATGTGGGAACACATTCAATAGTTCATTGAAAAAGTAACCCTATAAAAAGTGAAGTTTTCAACGCCAGGCTCTATATATCAGGCCGAAAATATAAAAAAAAGCAGTGCTTTAACATTTTACGCGATTTTTTAGCTAAAGCGACTAATGCAGTATAAAGTACACGCGGCATACTAGAAGGAGGAACAATGCGTGGATCTTTGTCTATTAACAAAAAGGTTGCGAAAGATCGATATCATCTTACTTAGGTTTAAAATGTCAAACAAGCCGATTCCATACAACTTTGCAAATCTGTGAGAAAAGAGAACAGGTGAGAACGGGTGAAACTGATAAAAGATATTTTAACATTTTCATACAAAAAGTAACAAATGCATTACCCACCGCGCCCGTTAGCGGTTATGCGGGCACTATAGAGTTTCGCAAGAGAGAAAAAAACTATCAATCACAATTCTGTATCGCCAACAAGATAATCGAGTTTCACCTCCATTAATCAAAAACGTATAGATTCCCATACGTCCATAGACTATTTATTTTTTAATAATATGACAGGTAAAATGCTCGGCATTTAGTGTTCGGCGTTATCTTTTTTTCTGAACAAACTTCTTTTGGAGTTGCATCAAAATGAGATCAGCTTTTTTATTACAGATATAAGATATATATTTGGTTGTCTGTAATGGTTTGGTGGATATTATAAATTTGTTTTCTAATATCTTTTGTGGCGGCATGACTCAATTAGAGAGGCGGCGTGTTCTTATATATCCCGAGTCGATTCGGAGCCCGATTTATTAATTAATCGATATACAAACAACGGCCGTCATCATTCCGATAATGTTTGAGATAGATCAGGCACCGGCAGATACGTTTTGAAAGTTCTGAACCTATTAAATGTAACATCGACTTCGACTGCCTTTTTGGTTGCAATTGAGATGAGGTTAATGACTGGCCACAGATTTAGAGATGTGATGTAAACAATTGTAACGGAAGTGTCTGCTGTTGATTGAATTTAATTATTGGAAAATTGAGGTGCAAGATTGTGGGGTGTGAGTTTGGTTTCCGACCGGGAAATGGATTATTTTCATTTCCACGCTCTGGCAAAACAGAACAAGAAGTTCTGCCATTCTACACGCAATGTTTGGAATTTTGGAGTATCTTGGCACTAGGTTTCTCTGAACAATTAATGTTATTTTGGAAAAAACTATTAGGTACTATTATTTTCTAGTCTATTTTTGACGTATTCCCCACACCTACCTTGTTGGCTACCTTGGTTATCTCGCTACTTTTTGTATTATCGTGTACTTTTATATAATTTAATTCAAATATAAAATTAATTATAAATACCTAAAAAAAAAATAATATCAAATTAAACATAAATATTTTGAAATAGAGTATCCTAAACGAGGTCGATATACAATACCACATTAACTGCTGTAACAAATCGGTTACATATACACTATATATACATATATACATTTTACATACCCACTAGTATATACTTGTAAGAGTTTCAAGTTACGCGGTTTCCCATTCCAACCGATATTATGTACACAAAGATATCGATTCACAAATTAATTTTTTTAACTACTTTCCCGCATACAGCAGGGTAGACAGAGAGAACTTAGTGTTTTAAAATTCTCCGCTCTCTGCATTCCGCCCGGATACGGGATATTACGTGTTGAGTAAAGGAACTCTACGGCCTGCTTTATTTTACTAAAGCGAGGAAAATTAAAATAATTTATTCCCTTTTTAAAAAAAATAAAATAAGTTAAACCCAGTTTTTAGTTTAAGAATAAGTTAAATTGCAGTCATGAATTAGTTAAAATTACAAAATTTACGTGAAAAATAGAGTCATGTCATAGAGTAAAAAACAATCGCAAAAAACATGGAAGAAAAAAAAAGCTTAACGTTTAACCCGTTACATACTCATCGGTGCGTATTTAACCAACACTCGATTTGAAAGCTTGTAAAGAAGATTTTTAACAAAGAAATATTAACAAAATAGGGTTTTGGGGGCCATTTTCTTTTAATATTTTTAAAGAGCATTAAGTGGTGTTATATTCAAGTTTTTCTTATAATCTTTTAAATCAGCTTCTTTATACGACGCGATGTTAAATAGTGCGTGAACATCGCAGTGGCATATGGTGCCTTGGGGTTAAATGTTCCAGAATGTGAAGGAGTAAGCTTTCGGGAAGGAATCTTTGCTATAAAAAAATGTTTAAGATTTATTTTGTGAAAAAAATTGATTATTAATATTATCAATACATTATTACATAATTTTAGTTTAATTTTCATTATAATTATTATCTTTTTTTTTCTGTTTTCGTATATTTTGTATAATACTATAATATACTATAATTATGAAAATTTGGCAAAATGATTGAAAATGATTATTTCATCAGTTTAAGGTTACAAATAAGTATAGATATAAAAAGTATAGATATAAAATGTAATACACTCTTTTTGTTCAAACAAAAAGAGCAATTTTATTATTCAAGATATGAACTCCCAATCATTTTGTATCGTTAACAATTTTAAACGTAAACCTTTTGAATATATCTCCATGATATTTATAATAGAATAATGACAATTATTACTTGCTCTACATAATCATTATCAATTAACTGATTCACATGCAAAAAGTCCATAGAAGGAGATACATGTTGCCAATAATGTCTCTAGAACGCGGTCGAGACATTCAACTCGAGTTCGTCCGCACGGCTGACTTTACATTTATTAATATCTTATATCATAATATATATTGCTAATCTTTATAACTTAAGCATAAGATACAGATTCATTTGGTCCATGATCTTCGGAGGCTGCAGATGTGTTACCCTTTTGTTGTTAATTTGCGTTTTCCGGTTTAGTGGGCGCGTCGAGTGGTATTACAGTATAGAGTGCGCGAGATGCCAAGGGGTTGGATTTTATTAGATTACGTCGAGATGCTATTTAATAATGCTTGCGATTATTTAGAAGAGGTTGGTCTTGGAGTGCATTAGGGTGTGATGGAAGGGGTATTTTCTTTTGCCAACCCATGTTGAAGAAAAATTTAAGCATTGTTTCATGTAGATATATATGTCATCTATATAAATTGATTGGTGATATTTAAAGCGACATACAGAATTATTAAGAGAACCTCCAAATTGTTAGGCACTGCGTTTTGGAAGGCACTTGAGGTCGACCTCATACTTTGTCTAATTAGAGCGATAAGAAAATAATTTTAATTTCCGCAGTCTCATGATTTAAAGAAAACGAACAAGTGCTTTTAATCAGTTATTAAATTATAAAATATATAATCACTACACGAGTACCCAATAACAACCTACAGTCATCACGTGAATAATGAAACACTGAACCACTGAGCCACTACGATCAATCTCATCTACACCCAAACCCGTCTCTCTGTTCATCATCACAAATGTTGCTACATCAGCGTTATATTTTCTAAATATTCTATCATTCAAGAGGTCAGCTCGTACGGTGACGACAATACAATCAACACAAAGAGCACATTAGCGCGCTATCCGGTGACAACGACGCCTAAAGCATCACAAAAAACATGGAGTAATAGACTCGATCCATACTATACGTTGCTTTCTGACAAATTTTTACACAATACCCCACAGAATGATATAAGGGTTAAACGGATGAATCTCTACCAATATAAAACTCCAGTTAAAAAGTCACTAAAAAGCTTTTTTTTTAGAAATGTCCCCTTTATTACAATCCTGTAAGGTCCTAAAATATTTTCTATGGAGGTTGCATGGTAAAAAATGATGTTGTCTGATAGTAAACGTGTATAGAAGGCGGTGCTTTTGATGGCGTGTCGGATATCTCAATCGAAGCCTTTACCGCGCCGCTATGGATTCTATAATAAAATCTTTATATTGAATTTGCAATACGATTTAAGCTATCATATTGAAGAGATTATATTTCGGTGGTTATAAAGATATGATTTTTTATTTAAAACTAATTGTAATTTGTGGATTTGTTCCCACTTTCGGTCCGTAGACAGGCTAGTTGCTGGTGTTTTTCAAAAAAATGCAAAAATAGCACACTTAAGGAGTATTTATAATATTTTAAGACCATTTAAGCTATTACTATTAATGACAGCTATTTAGAAATTAAAATCAACTGCTTGAAATATCTACCTTACAAAGTAGGTAAAGAATCTTTTTCACGCGTAGCACGATAATAGGAGATGTAGTGCCAAACGCGATTAAGATGTATTTTTAGCCCCACGCTAAAGACGAGAGAATCTAGTTCTAAGACACTCCGTTCCCTACTCCTCGCCCACTTATCGAGATATTGTGTGTTGGGTGCCGGAACTCAACGCTACATTTTATCCAAAGAGGTAAAAGTATTCATTCTCCCAAATGGGACTATTTCTATGAGTATGGGTCTATGACATACAACTTTCTCGTTTTGGGTTCTATGGTGGTGGCAAAGGTGTATTTACAGTTAAATTATCATATACGCATACAAAAACTATTATTATTGATACTTAGCTTCAGCAGATAAAAAGTAGAAGCTAATTTTAAATAATAAGATAGTTAGTAGATAGTACTATAAATAACCAGTTGAATTAATCTTCATTTTAATATTAATCAAAGTTTGATTTGGCAGAAATCAGCGACGCCTTGTTTGCATACAAACACCAATCAAGTGGTATTCATGTATGAAACAATTTGGAATGCCGTAGAGGGCAGGCCGCGGTCGCGAGACCGTTAATTGGGATGCGCAGGCGCACTATACGATGCTATGTAGTATTAATATATATTATAAGTACTTATGTATAAAATATAGGAGGGAAAGAGAAATGGATGGAAAGATGAGAACAGAGTATCTTATAATCATCTTCTTTTCTGCTCTTGTAAAGCAATTAAATTACGAATATTACGATATTTTTATATTTTACGAATTTTAATTATTTTATACCTATTTAAAATATTTTTATTGTTTTTGGCTCACGAGAAAATAGAAAACATTGAATTGTCCTATAAAATAATTATTTTCTTTAATCTTCTACATATTTCTTATATATTTAAACTTATTTACCAACCACGATCGTAAGCTCAGTATATTTGTATACAAATAAGTTAAACAACAGTCACATAGA
This sequence comes from Heliconius numata, assembly GCA_016802625.1. Lineage (NCBI taxonomy): Eukaryota > Metazoa > Arthropoda > Insecta > Lepidoptera > Nymphalidae > Heliconius > Heliconius numata. The sequence continues at coordinate 68,303 of JAEBDU010010772.1, read as the reverse complement.
CACATTAGTCACGGCGAGGATAAATCAGACAATTTAAAGCGGACTATTAAATCGTATTTATACAAAGAAACTCAACATCCGCATTATTTATACAATAAACGTACCAATAAAAGGACAAGAATTATGTACTAAATTCCACGTAGACTCTATGTAGAGTTGGATAAGGTATAATATAATTTTGAGTTCAGGGTATTTCTCTTACCCCTTTGATAGCTCATCCTTGATTTACTGCCAGCAATTATGGTGACGCGGAACCGTGACTAAAAAACATGTGTTGGGTATGTTTAGACATGCACCATGTATGGGGAAATCGCTTGGTAATTTTTAATCATGTGAGGATAATCGAAATTTGTGATTTTACACTAGTCGTTGGTGCTACGGTTGGAATCGCGATGATAACTTTATTATAATTATTGCTTAACCAATTGGGCCCCTTATAAAAAAATATATCCCTTATCAAGAAAAGATAGTATATAATATTTTAAAAATATATGACGTGGACCTATGAGTTATTTACTTCTATGAATACAATATATATAATTAAAAGATATTAGAAAAACAAGATGATGAAAATAAAAAAAAATGTTTACCTCATATTACCTACATATCTTGGATAGTTTTACCTCAGATTGGAGTTAAAGACGAAGTGGCTTTGTATTGAAATTTTCTACACTCTACTTTTTTAGCTTGATGCTTTCTCTAGGCTTGTGGAGTGGTCAGAGAAAATTTCGTGACAAACGCTACGGTCTTCAAATATGTCCGGGGGCTCATGTTGTACCTGAGATTCTTTCAGCTTTATAGAACTGTGCTCTCGAAGGTCAACCGAGGTCTCCCCCTCATCAAATACTAATGATATTAGTAATTTATTAATTGACTTATTAAAACACAAAAGATATTCTTAATGCATTTCATAATATACTGGTATGTTTAAGTAACAACAATATTAACTATTTAAACCTTGGGACCATTATTATATAACGCCTACGCGACGATTATGTTGTTTGTGTTAGTGTTTGTTGCGACAATAGCCTGTTGGGTTGCGTCACTACGGCCTGACACGATTGTTGTCACATTCCTTAATGTATAGGACAGGGGCTGCCAAAGTTTTGGATTTTTTTTGTTGTAATATTTCCTTAACAAATTGAGAAATTGCAGAGGTATAATATCGTTGAGTTTTCTATATTATATGGGGTATGGGTTAAGGGTTAAACTTATCCTAAGTTTAAATAGTAAACTTAGACTAAAGAAATAATTTAGAGCGAGGAAAAAAATAGTAATATAATTGGAATATATCATTTTGATTAATATATTGTAATATTCTGTTTGTCCGTTAACATCTTCAGTTTTATTCTAAAATAGTGATATACATAACATGGGGACAAAGAACAAAAAAAACTCGTTAAACTAGGTATAGTCTCTAAAAAGTAAGCAAATCTTTTAAAGGTCTGGGATATACGAGTATGTTTGCCACATATGTCACTGTAAAGTTAAAAGTCACTGTAAAAACAACTTAAATTAGGAAAGTTTTATGTAATATGAATTTCTGTTCAAGAATTTTAATAATAAAAAAAGCTTGTAAAATATGTTGAATTAAGATCATCTCAATTTCCTACACCCACCAAATTTATCAAAAAACACTTCGCGAGAGTACAATCACTTTGTGTCACTTAAAAAGTAAATAATTATCACGCTTTATTATTTGGTTATTTGAATAATAAAAGTCCAATAAATCACGTACTTAGTTTAATAAGTTTCGATAACAAACGCCCGGGTTATAGGTTATAGTTACTGTTTCAATAAAATATTGAAATTAGCCATTGTATTGTATGTATTTGAAGAAACTGAAATTTTACTAATTTACCGAATTTGTTTTAAAAATATTTACAGTGTGTGTATTTCTTGTGAATAAATTATGTTTTTGAATAGCTTCTTTGGCATTGGTGTTGTCATTGGGTGAAATAGCCAAGGTGAAATGAACACGTTTTAATTAAAGGTATTTACACAACCAAAGTTTAATTGATAAATCAAATAAATCAGCTTCACGCTGTATCCCGCACACAGCAGGATAGGCAGAGGGAACCTAGTGACACATAGTTTCCCATTTTCCGATAAAATTTCGAGACCTCTTGAGAGCGGAACTTAAGGACATATTAATTTTTTTTATATAGTATTTGTATATAAAGAATTATTTATATATTTTTTAACTGTTTCATACAAAAATATTAGAGGTTATGAACTATTCATAAATTTTAATAAAGTCTAAGAAATAAATTTCCTTTCTTTATAACATTCTCTATTAAATCATTGGGTATTTATTCAGCTGATGCAAATAAACAAATAGGTACATACTATATATTTGAAATAGTAATGTTGTAAGCTATAGGAATACTATATTTATGTGTGTTTGTACATCATAATTAAAATAATTTGTTCGTGTTGATGCTATTATAACACAATAGGATATTATCTAGCCGTTGGCGTGGTGGCTGTGGGTTCGATCCCATGGGGAAAGAATTATTATCATTCCCCCGCTCTGTTAAGGCAAAGCTGTATACCATCTAAAACAGAAAATATTCTCATTTTTCTATTTCTCATTAATCAGTTCGATTCCCATTTAGAGAATTCCATATTTTCATGTTCTCGTTGTAGTAACTACCAGCCTCCAGAATTCGGCGAAAAGTGGGGAACGGAGTATCTTAACACAAGGTTTCCTCTGCCTACCGTGCTGTGTGCGGGATAAGGCGTGAAGCTGGTTTATTTAATTTGATAATTTTGACTATCCAATACAAAAATATTTTATCAATTCGGACCAGTAGCCATTCAGCTTTATAATAAGTATTACCTACCTATAGATAAGTTATATTAAATTTTATTTTTCATTCCCTTAAGACTAAAGTTCACAGTACACAGTACGTTTTTTTTAATTTAAATTTATTTATATATAAATAAAGATTGAGAAGCACCGTGTGGCTAGATCGAAGGATGTGGCCGAGGAGTGCCGGCAAACAATTGTTACACAAGTGAACACATCCTCATCAGGATAATGGCTTGCTTGAGAACGCGTCTTCGCTGTACCGCTCTTAGATTGTAGAATTGTACGCTTCCTATTTTAATATCTCTTTTTTTTTGTGTTATTATTTTAATTTCCTCGCCCCGGTAATGAAATAAAGTGCGGCGTTAAGTTCCGCCACCCAACACGCAAAGTATCAAAAATTGAATGGAAAGTCGTGAAAGGAGTACTAGCACTAGGCTCTCTTTGCTTACCTTGTTATATACATACCTAAGCAGGATTACAACGTAAAGTTAAAAAAATATTGTATTCTGAATGTAATAAAAACACTGAGTTTCTTTGGTGGAGATTGTGTATTCAATTGTTACATAATATATGTTGCTTCAACTTCTATGAGTGGATTATAAAACGTAAAATCTCTAAGAGATGGACTCCTCTACCTTCTTCAAGGAACCTGCGACGAAGGAACATACCAATGTTCAGATTTCTGCCGGCAGTAGTTTCAGCTATGTGTCGACTATCAGTCAGTCACTCAGTAACGAAATTATTTTACATATACATATATATAGATAAAATATTATAGCCAAAGTATTGCTATAACATAGTACTTATAACGAACACTCGTAAAGTCACGAGATATAATATATGTAATTAAATTCATAATTTTTCTATTTACTCGTGTTTCTATACAAAATCCAAGAAGGCGCAAATGTGTCTGTTCAAACAAGAATATTTATTCTTTAAAAACAAAGTGGATACTCTGACGGTATTATATACATTTGTTTTGTATACAACGTTTACACGTGTAATTATTATTTTGAGACCGCTGTGGCTCAGTGTCTTATGGTAAACCCGCCAGTTGTGGGTTCGATTTTCACTCAGAGTAATGTTTTTTTGAATTCTCCACTCTGGTATTAAGATAAAGTTAAGTTCCTACATACGCAATTATGAAAATTAGGCGGAATTTGGGAAATAAATACGAAGCTAAAAAAGTAATAATTTAGATATATAAGACAGCGTCAGCCTGTGAAATCGGTGGTTATGGGATCGATCTTCACTCGGGGGAATGATTTTATTTAAACTATTTTCATTTCTGCGCTTTCCCAAGCTTTTTACGTGACCTTTCCCCCAATATCATCGATATTATGTTCTAGAAGGTTAACTGAAATCTATGTAGTGGTAATAAATAAATAAACAATAATTAGGCCATAAAATAATTGAGAAACTCGTTCGCATGCTGACCAAAAGTGTTAATTACATTAAAATCGCTACAGCAATCAACCAAATTATTTGTTTTGATTACGCCGTTGTGCCCCGTGTTAGAAGTCACGTACGATCTCTAATGGCAGAACTCTGGTTTGGATAATTAATTGGTAATTAATTTGGTAGCTCGTGTTCGATGGACATTATGACAATCGTTTTTTTTATTTATTTTCCTGTTTTCATTATTTATTTAAAAAATAAAATAAAAAAAATCAGCTTCACGCTGTATCCCGCATACAGCAGGGTAGGCAATGGGGATTTAGTGTTAAGACACTCCGTTTTCAATTACTTATTTTAAGGTTGCTTTATTTCAGTGTAAAAGTAAGAGTAACGCGACGATTGTAGATACACGTTCAGAAGAATATTACGTCGATTCCCTAGACCTACTAAGATTGTAATATAAAATACTCACAAATTCAATGCTGAAAAAACATATTTAGCGTAGTGTTAAGAGTGTCTTAAATTCCGTATTTTTCTTATTAAAAAAGAAAATAAGCTTGTTCCATTTTCCCGATCTGGAAACATATCTTTGGTGAGTAGAAAATGGAAATTTGGCTGTCTCAAAAGTTATCATTATTAAATATTTTGGTATAAATTACAAAATTTGTATTTTTAAAACAATTACGTAATTATATTTGTATTTTTTTTTTAAATTAAAAGGTCAAGAAGTAACATTGTAGTGTCCAAACAAGAGTGACGCGGAACGCTGTCAAGGCGACATTACCATACAATCAATAAAACACATACATTTTGTTACGAAAAAAATATATACTTATATATAAGTGACTTACATATTGGTGTTTACCTTGCCCCTTGACTGTTTCACGAAAAACAAGTGTTGTATAAAAAACATTTATGTATTCGTAATTATTGTAAAACTCTTGTAACACGCCATTTTAGCACAGATAGGAATTGCTGTTTAATCTCTTGACTGATGTGAGTTGAAATCCATAAATGAGAAAATAATGAGAATATTTTTTTCTTAGAGACCGATGATATAACAATAAATATTAATATTTTATAGACTTTGTCTTATAGAGTATAATACACTATGGACATTTATTAATAACAATAAATAAACTTATTTTTAGGGTTTCGTACCTCAAAAGGGAAAAACGGAACCCTGTGGTACGATAACCACTTTGTAGTGTATTCAATTGGCTCTGAAAAAAGTTCTAGTAACGAGGCATTCCACGTAGTTCAGTTCCTCCACTTAACACGCAATGCCTCCAGAATTCAGCGGAAAGTGTGGAACGGAGTGTCTTAACACTAGATTCAGAATTTTACTCTGCCTACTCTGCTACTGCTGAATATATATAATAAAAATCGTACAAGTTGTACTTTTCGTTGACTCACAATCCTGAAATTGGTTCAGAACCTACAGTGGGTAAGTCCGACTCACACTTAACCATTTCTTTATTTAATGATAAAATAAAATCCAAACCATAATTATACGAAGAATCTTTTTACAGAAGAATATAAACAGTTATAATATCGACTTCTGCTTCTGAACAAGACCATGTGTTTGACGAAGGACACATACCTATCGAAGTCAATGAAAAAAATCAATACATTTAACTTTAAAAACATATTGTCTAAAATGGCAAAGATCTATCACTTGATAGATAGATCAGTTCAATAAAAATATAATTTATCATTCGGTTTCGCGAAAGCTGACAGGCTTGCCTAATATTATTGTTGCAAGCCACCCACTACTGGTAGATGGGCCTCTTGGGATATCAACTCTACAATTCCTATTGCTTTTACAATTATACATGGATAGACTAAAAATTGTCTTATTTATTTATTTTGTACATTTTTTACCTAGTACATAGAGTTGAGGCTGTCCTTTTTCCATTTAAGTTCTAGATTTTACGTGACGAAAAACAACGCCATATATGATATTGCAATAAAAAATTGCCAATTAATGTAATTAGACGTTCTAACGACATAATAAAAAATTTCTTTAAAATTTCCTTTTTTTCGCTCCTCATCCGGGGAAATGGTTATATTTAATATCCTTGCTTTGGTATAAGAAGCGTTGCATTAAGTTTTTACTCTAATACATAATATTTCAAGTGTGGAGCGGAGTGTCTTAACACCGTTTCCCGCATAGCAGATACGGAAAAAAGTGAAAGCCTGTTTTTTCTCTAAATTGAATTTGAACCGACATACTTACTCAGTGCCACTGTGTCATATAAACATTTTTTTATAATAATAATATAAATAAAGATACAGTTATCAAATCAAAGACGTCATAAGCTGTTACTTGTTAGACGCATGTATTGGGTTCTGTTCCTCAACGTGACAACGTCTGGCCGTGATTGATGATTAATGATGTATCGCAGAGCCGTGAATTTGTGCGATTGTTCACAGTTGTTGTGGTGCCTTAACGTTAGGTAGCTGGTTGGTGCAAGTTGGAGAACAAATATTCTAGATATACTGTCTATAGATTAAAATACTATAAAAATCACGCAAAAGACCGTGCAAAGTGGTGTAGGTTGAGTAGGAAGGTAGACCCTGGCTGTCGGGATTAATGCCAGGAGGAAGAAGAGGTCAGATTAAAATACTATAAAATATATTCATTTAAGACAACGTTTGGGTGTGAACTAGAAGAATTCTCATTTCTTCACTCTGGTAATATAAAGTGAATAAAGAATTGCAGCGTTGAGTTTCGCTATTGCTAAGTGAAGAAACTCAACGCTTCAATCAAACTGTTAGAATTCAGTTTAACATTAAAATAAATTTATATGAACAGTAAGATTTTAAAGATATTTAGATATCTGTTAAAAGAACAATCATTTTTTCATTTAAAATATTTTTAATCTTCAACAAAAAATCTTGAAATGAATAAAATCTATACTAATAGTGTTTGTTTGCACGCTTGTGCTAATCTCAGGAACATATCTTTTTTAAGTCACTCGCTGTTACCTTAAGCACTTTTCAGTAGTCGCTTCTGTCTATAACTTACGCCGAACCCTGATAGATGAGGCAAGGATGAATTTTAACACGTTGCATTTTTCAATAGTTGCGAATCGAATCCTTTGTATTTAACTGTTAACTATTGAATTGTCAGACAATCTATTAATGGGGAAGGATTCCGTATGTTATGTATTACAAATCAATACTAGGTTTAAATAAATTAAATATTGGTTATTGTTAGTTTATCAATATCTTTTTTTAGCTTTACATTTTCTTTTTATAGTGGCGGTTAGTGGTTTGCTTCATGAGACTGGAGAAGTTCAAGACACTTTGCCGGTGCGCCAGGACATATTAAATCGACGCACTGTCAGTAAAATATATTGAAAAAATTGATATACAAACGTTTTATTACATAAGAATTACACGATGAGAATTAAAATTTTAAATTATGAATCTAAATAAATACCATTATTTAAATATTTAATTAATATAATATGTCAAACTATAAACATTACTTTAAGTAATAAAATACACTTAGTTAATGCAATTTATATTTATTTCTATTAATAAATATAAATTACTAAATTGTGTTTAATGTTACCGTTATTAAGTTAATTATTTTATAATAAATTCCTATAGACAAGTCGTTATTCGCAACTTTGCTTACTTGAACTTCATACGTTCACGTTTTTGCCGTAACCGTAGGAATTAAAAAAATAATTTCTTAATGTTCTTCTACACTTCTTAATCTACCTATATCTAAAAGCCAAATTTCTACTTCTTTTGTCCCGTACCGTTTATATGTATGTTGTCTGTCGCTCACTAACATGAGCTTTTTATATTACAAAGTATTTTTATTTTTCGGTTCAATTAATTAAATATCGAATATTAACAGCGTGATGAAGTTCTTAACATCTTAACATATCCGAATGTACACGCTTATACTTATATATTTGATTTATTTCTAATGCTTTTTTAGCTGCACATTGTATCCCGCACATAGCATGGTAGGCAGAGGGTTAAGACACTTCCGTCCCCCACTTCCGAGTTCCCGAGTTATTGTCACGAAATTGTCTGTCTTTATCTGTAAAGACAGTATTATAGTATTAGTATATGTAAATATCGATATATTCAGGATTTGGATATCTAATTCTTCCCCTTTGAGAATACGAGTATAGACAAAATAATTTATTCATTTAGTTAGGCTAACCTACTTGTGCGAATAAGTATTTTAGTAATCAATAGTATTTACAGAGATTTTGGCCTAAATTTAGGATGTAAAAGAGTCATTCTTAAAAGTAACATTACTTACACAAGTAAGATTAAATGATCTTAGCGTATAATCCTTTTCTAATCTTAGTTACCAAAATGGCTTATTATTAAACGCTATAATAATACAAATCTTTTGTTCTTTTATATATTTTATAATATTTTGAGAAGTTGTATTATAATTTTATAGATTATTTTACTTAAAGTAACGGCTTATTCATTGTCTTATAACACTTTTTTTAAGTTTCTTCCATAAAATATTTCTTTTATCTGAAAGCTAGATTATAAATAGTTTCATGATATAATAATAATAGTAACTGTAATTAAGTCACTCTGTTCTCCGCACAGTTTTCAAGTTCTTTTGTTCAGTAACGGAATTTAACGCCGCGCTTGTATTGTTACCAGAATGAGGAAATAAAAAGAAAACAATGATTAGAGATAAATAAATCGCCATGAAATAATCGCATTATTTTATATGATTAGCTGCCGTTGGTTTATATATTTAAATATTATGAGAAATTAATAAAATAGGAGTCCTACTTACAACTCTGTTCCCCAATTTAGGTTTTGTTATTATGTTGTATATTATTATTTTGGATATGCGTGAAAACTAGTATTAAAATAACACGAAATTTAACCAAAATAAAAAAATACTCTCTAGAATTACTGTAATAACTTCAATTTTATTTTTTTAAATAATTAATATATATATTTTTTAATCATGGAAGGAATAAATTAAACTTATAGGTAATATTAAATTTATTTAAATTTTGTGTAAAATACTATATATACCACGATTTCAAAATAATTTCTTGCATAAGAGAAGACAAAGTCAAGAACAATCATTGTTTAGATAATGTTAATAAATAAGAACATACACATTATTTTAAATATTCCTATATATTATTAACAAATATACAATTAATTAGGTAGGTACATAGTCTTTTAAATTAAAACTAAGAACTCTTTCATTTCTTAACTATTTGAAAAACTTCTATAAAATAGAAATATATCGAATGAAATTCAATGAAAAGCTGGACGTTTTTCCAGCATAACATGGTAGACAGAGGGAATTTACTGTTTGGACATTCCATTCTTCATTCAATTTTTGACTCAATCATTGATTCAATTTTTGACATGTTACTAGTTTGGTGGTGAAATTCAACGTCCAGCTTTGTTAATCAGAGCGAAGAAATAAAAATAATTTAAATTGAAATCATTTCACCGAATGAGGATGAATCCACAACCCTCGTTGACGGTTACGAATATGTTCTTGATTAATTTATTAAACTTCAATATCTACGGGCAGTCAATAATCATGTTTCATGTTAATGTGAAAAAAAATATATAAATAAAAGCTTTTGAAAAAAATGTATTTAAAAAAAAGTTTTCTGTTTTTTCTTCCTATTTTGAGTTTTACTAAATTTCAAGTCCAAATTGTTAACTCAGCGAGTTACCGTCGCTCTTTGGTATTGTAGAGCTTACAAAACGAGAGCGACGGCCTGTTATATAATAGTTTTTTTAAAGTATTTTTTGTTTTTTTTTTAAAAAAACTTAAACAACAGATTTGTAGTATTATTTTTTAAAAAAAGTAACAAGTTAAAAGTAATTTCTTCTAGGATTAAAACATCTTACTGTTTAAGATCAAGATTAACTTAAGAAAAAACTTTTTTTATAGATTTTAATTTTTTGATTATAATCTTTACATTTATACCTATATTTTACTTTCAAATTCCGGATTATTTTAGTTCCATAGAAGTCTTTTGTTATCTTATGTACATATATACTTATGTTCAATGTTGATAATATGAGGACGTACCTAATATATCGAATGTAGGTAACTTCTTTCTAATAAAAAAAGATTTTTAAACGTGAAAAATATTACTTTTAATTAAATATTTAAAAATATATTAATGTTTGTTTTTTTTAAATAAGGAAATAATGACTATTTGTGATTATCTAACATTTAGGCCTAAGGCGTGACGTGCAACTGTAGTAGACGGTGGTAGGATAGTAAAAGATATTTTAAGGAGAACATATTTTGTTTATTCATTACATCTTTCTTAAACCTAATCAATAAATACACTTTTTAATCTATTTACATTAAATACAATAGGAATGCTACGGGATGAACGTATTGCAACGAGACCTACTATTACTAGACACTGGAACTAATACTAAATCACAGATCGTTCGCACTCTAGCGAGTGTCAGCCTCTTCGAGATTTCTTTACACATTGAATCACTGCCTCGTTAACACCGTGACCGGTTTGTAGATATGTGGCGTGAGAGGGTGGTGAGATGGTGAGGGCAGCTCAGGACTTGATGATCCAGAAGTGGGGGGCGAATGAGACATCATAGGCGGTGATGGTGGCATTAGAGGCGCCTGTCCAAGCATCGACGTCTGCCCCAAAGAGTTCTGTAGAAGTGGAGACTGTCCTAGGAATGGAGCACTGGGTAACCTCTCACCATATAACGCTGGTGAGTATGGTAAACTTCCATAACCCATTTCTCCTCGAAACGCGGGATGGACTGCACTTGGAGTAACCGGTGGCGTCTTCATTTGCATGGGCGCGTATCTTTGATATAATAATTGTGAGTAAAGGCCCACAAGCTGAGAATAGGTAGCTGGTGGGTACGGTCCGGCTAGAGGCGCACCAGGGAACAAGGGGCGCTTGAAGCAAGCCAAGCGAGAGCGACCATTGAGGGCGGAGCGCCGCCTCAACTTGCCTGTAGTGCCTCCGATGAAGACATCCTCGGCTGACGCGTCCAACATCCAGTAGTTTCCTTTACCAGGATCGTCGTAGTGACGCGGCACTTTCACAAAACACTTGTTGAGGCTAAGGTTGTGACGGATCGAGTTCTGCCAGCCTTGCCTGTTCTCTCTGTAGTACGGGAAGTTGGTCATGATGTACTCGTAGATGCCGTTGAGTGTGAGGCGCTTCTCCGGACTGTTGCGGATCGCCATCATAATGAGAGCGTTGTAACTGTACGCGGGCTTTTCATGTTTTTTGTCCTTCTTCTCTTCATCTCCTTTGGGCTTAGTGCAGTCGACGGGCTCGGTCCCCGTGACGTCTAGTTCAGAGTCGCTCAAGTCGGCCTCCGACTGTGTGGCCGTGGACGAGGCGGTCGGCGATGGTGGCGGCTTCGCCACCGCATGATTCATTAGTATAGCATTAATACTAAAATCTCCTTCGAACTTCACCATATTGAAAACACTTGTAAGCACTGTAGCAACTATAGATAGCGCGCTGCGTGTGCGCTGACACTGCGAGCGGCGAGTGGACTGGCGGGCGCGGAGGCGGGCTTCAGTATTTATACAACGCGCGCCCGTCGACGCCCCGGCAGCTTTTGGTGCGCATCTCAACCAATCACGTATCGAGCTTTTCTATACATAAAGCACCGCCCCTCTTCCCGAGTGCCCCCCGCGCTCCCCGTCCGCCCCCCGCGCCGCCCGCCGCCCGAGCCTCACTCGTCTTGTTGCATTCAATGATTCAACGTTCTTAAGTCCTTTTTTTGAACTCCTTTAGTTTTGTTTGTCGTATTGTTGTTATATTATATTATTAATAATGATTTTATTTGCACATTTTGCGGGCGATTGTGCAACGTGATTAATGACTTCATTAGAGTGGTGGCAATTAAGGATTTTAGGGATCGATTAGTAATTTAATTTTGATTTTAATATGGTTTTTAATTTGGGAAGATATTGTAATGATAACTCGCGTGCTTTACAAAGTGTGATTCATTGTTGTTCCTAATAAATAATTATCTTAATAAGTAGATAATATGTTTAATATAAACAGTCGTTTCTAATTTGGTAATTGAAATAGTCATTGTAATAGAATCGGTCATTATGATAACTGATGCTTTATATTATAGAGGTATTATTATTTGCCTTTAAATTTAGATATAGTAAAAAGTGTAAGTCATTTTTATAAGTATTTTCTTCCATATTAAAATTGCAAAATGGTTTCAAGTATTAGATATTCGTGTATTAAAAGTTATCTTAAATTATAAAAGCTAAATAGCTTTTCAACTTGTTCCCTCCCTGATATAAAAGGGTAGGTACCTAGTGTTAGGACACTCCATTCCTCACATTCTTCTCAACGCCGCGCAAAATATAAAAGTTATTTTAAATATATAAAACGATACAATTTCTTTTGTAGAACAGATTAGATAAGTAAGATAGTATTATTTATATCGATTATCTCCACGCGGCCTTGGCGGGCGCGGCATGATGTTTACGTGTTCTTGCCTCTACCAACTCGTACATAAAGTAAACATCACTTGTTAAGGATAATCTGTGAATGTGTTTAAATTTAGTTATTTGCACTATGATGGGTATGATGATTATGAGGCCCGTAGGCGCAGGAGTACAAGGTGTGAGTGTCAACGTGACTGGTTAGGGATTCGATTCCCACTTGAAGAATTATTTATTTCTATTCCTTCACTCTAGAATACAGCGTGAAGCTGATTTTTATCGCTATGATAGAAGTTTTATGTTATTTTTATCAATCGTTCGTCATATTTAATGTTACAATATAGTTAATTATTGTGAAATTTGAATAATAAATAATAATTTTATCTATATATCTATACTAATAATACATAATTGGTCAAACGCGATAATCTTATTTATTTATTTATTTATTTATAAGGCTTACCAAAAATTAGATGCCATTAAAAGGAAAAAACAAAGTAAATCAAGTCTCATTGCTCAACAATTTAAAGGTGGTTTACACATGGAATAACAATTATTTAAATAATAATTATAAAAAAAACAATAATTAATCATTAATTAATTAAAAAATTTCAAAATAAACATAACATTAATAATAATAAAATTCACATTCTACATAAAATTTAAGGAACTACTTATTCTTTCGTTAAATAGTCGAATATTGATTATTTATATAATACAGGCTGTCCTATATCTTTAATTAAATCGTTTCTTCTATATAAAGAATTTTAACGATTTTTTACTGCGCTACCCGAATATCATAAAATAAGGCAATCAATTTCATCTATTTTCATACTAATATTATAAAGCGGAAGAGTTTGTTTTGTTGATAGAGCTAATCTCAAGAACTAGGTATATTTCAATATGGATGGAAGTAAAGAAATGTTGATAAATAAAAATAAAATCTATAGAAATATATATTAAAAAAAGTACACATTACACACATAACAATTAATTGAGACCAGCCGTGGTGTAACCCGGCGGTTGTGGGTTCTTTTCCAATTCAAGAAAATAAAAAATCGAATACTTATTTTCATTTCCTCGTTCTGGTAACGAGGCAAAACGCGGTGTTGAGTTCAGCCACTCAACACGCAAACCCTCCAGAAGTCGGCGGAAACTGGGAAACGGAAGTATCTTAATAGCAACGGCGTGTCTTAACACTAGATTCCAGGTTCCCTCTGCCTACCCTGCTATGTGCGGAATACAGCGTGCGCTAAACAAAAACAAAACATATTCAATAAAAAAAAACCGGCGAGACGTAGTGAAAAAAATTTTCCTAGCAAAAAAAATCGCAGTATTTAAACAACTGTATTAATATTTAGGCGCGAATAAATAAATATTATACTTAAAGGTATAATATTAACAAACAGTTTCAATGTCTTGCTTACACGTGTCTTTGAGAGAGGTGTAGGTTACTGGTTAGTAACAATGTGTGTAGTGTCGTACTCATAGATGTCAATTTGTGGTTAACTGATATTAAATTGATACAAATATTTATTATGAATAACGATTTTAACAATTAATATCAGTTTAACGCGTACTGATAATGATATCTAATAATTATCAGGAGATACATAACATCAACTACATAACATGTTTTAACGTTACATTGGCAGAGAGAATTACACTCCGCTTTTCAAAACGGTTGTCTGGTGTACTTAAATAAGAAGAATATCTTTAGATAATAAAGAGATGCGTTAAGATGAAAAAATATTATAAATATTTTTTGATTTATAATATTAATTTGCAATTAATTATTAATAATATTCTAAATGTTTTAAATCCCAAAAAATAAATAGGTAGATATGGTATTTATGAATATATGAAATTATGAGTCAATCCAGTTGATACTCGACCCGCGGCCCCACGTTCAATTCCGGCCGATGTTTGTGACCCGCACCTTAAGTAAGGTTAAATAATTGAGCGGACTACTAAGAACTAGTGATGTGCTAATTATGTAAATTCTTACAATTTCATATAGGTATTTATATTACTTGGCGTATGTTTTTTTTTTTTAACAACACTAGAGATATATTTAAAGATACATTAAATTATTATTAAAATATATTTTTGAGGTATTGTAATCAGTTTAGTTGTATGTGTGTACATACGAGTGTTTGAAGGTGGAGACATAAAACATAGAGACAGGAAAAAAAAGCTTTTAGAACTTTTTATTAGGAGAGACAGAGGGAAACTAGTGTTAAGCCCGCAACTCCATATTAGAATTAAAACCAAAATATTATTTAATAAAATAGGCAATTATAAGAATATTTTATCTTCGAAAATTTTAGTAACGGAAATTTTCCTTTTAGTTTATAAAATACTCTAAAATGTAAGTCAAATCACTATCTCGCGTACAGAGACACTAAGAAATTAAATTACTAGTGGCGGGTCGCGCGTGGGCGTGATATGTTCAAGACAATAAGATGGCCTTACTAAGAGATTAAAAATAAATTATGTAAATATTAGTTTTTTTATAATTATATATTATATTATTTTTAATGGAGATGAATAGTTGACTTTATGATTTAAATGTCTAAACTAAAAACTTTATAAGTAAAATGTTATAAATAAAAAAAATAAATATTATTATTTTACTTTCTGAAACCGAACTAACAGTAATTTATGTTGATGTATCAAAACGAACACAGTCAAGGAGAGATAGATTTTCTCTTACTTTTTATTATTCGGGAGAAATGTTAAAATAGAAAATTTTTGGGTTCGATTACCACTTAGATAACAAGAGTAAGTATTATCTTGAGTTGCGCCCTTTTTCGCCTTTCAGAAATTGAGCGGAAAGTGGAAAGTGAAGTTTCTTAACGCTGATCCTGCACTGTTAAATGTGAAAATTTAAAAATATACATAACATACCCTACAATAAATTTATTTATTTATATATGATTTAAATCGACGATCGAGTGTACAAATATCAAATAGTAATGTCTCCCCAGTTAATGCAATTAAAGCTATAACCGACGACGCGACGGGCCGCAGCCCGCAAGTGAGATGTATAGACATTATTAATCCTCGAGACGGATCCTCTTCCTGTGCTTTGTCTGTTAACACTATCTAATAGTATCATCACAATATTTATGTAGGCCAAGCGCGGCGTTAAGTTCCGCCACTCAAGTGTCTTAGAACTAGGTTTCCTTTGCCTACTTTGAAACCTTTGTAAAAAAAGATGTTTGTATGGAGACAGTGTGACGCAGTTAAATAATATCAGTTTGTCCTTCGAAGGTTGTAGGTTCGATCTAAACTTAGGAGAGTTGTGCTATTAAAATTAAAAAAATATATATGTTTTATTAATGTGATAATATAAAGAGTGGTGTTAAAATGGGCGAAATTGGGTCAAAAATGGAGAAGACGGTATCTTAATACCAGCTCCATGTATTAAATAGGTCATCCTTTCTTATAAGCACGTTTACTTGGATAAAATTGGTACACGTGTATCAGTTTATTGTTATTATAATACTAATTAGCGTTTGTGAGTGTGACAGTAAGTAAGGCCAAAATATATATATTTGTATTTTTTACACTAGTATAATATTTGTAAAATATTATATATGTAAACGAATGGTATATTTTATTGAATCAGTTGTTCAAGCTATTAAATACATAATAATATATTATAATAATTGTATGTGGGCCAAATAATATTGCTTATATTAATACGAAGATATATAGGTAATTGAATTATATACATAAGGCCGTCGTGGTCCAGGGGCACAGGAGTGAGATTGTATGCGCGACGGGTGTGGGTTCGATCTGAATTATTATTCATTAATATTTTAATTTCTTCGCTCTGTTAACAATGAAAAAAGCTCGGCGTTGAGTTCCGCTACTCAAAACGCAATGCTTCGAAATAAATGATGGAAAGGGAGGAACGAAGTGTCTTAACAATAGGTTGTCTCTGCCCACCCTGCTGTAAGCGGTATATAGTGTGAAACTGATTTCATTTTACGAAGTTATATACATAAAAAAATATTTAGGTAAGTGTTAGGTATTTACTCAATAATATAATAGAAAATAAATAAAAAATAGTAATTAAACTATTTATAATATATATTTATTTCAAGTATTACTCATTTCCACCGGCAACAAGTTAACAGCTACCGCTGCGCGCGCGCAGGCCCCCCGTGGACTGTGCAATTGAACCGACAGTTAGCTTGAAATGACTTTGTTATGCAATATGAACGTTATTCTGCTAAATCTGGATTATGTTTTCATGAAATTCTTTTTTCTCTCTGGTACAAGACAAACTGTGGCGTTGAGTTACGCCGCTCGACGCGCACTCTTGCAAATTAGGCAGTGCTTGCTTAAAACTATCTCCTACCTTCTCTTCTATTCAGAAAAAGGTAAATCTGCTAATATTATATCATTATAATACAATTTGATCTATATTCATTATACAAATTTCAGTATTACCTATATATAAATATAAATGGAATTTAAAATAAAAATTTCAGTAGTTCAATTAAAATGTCACATACAGACCAACAGAAATGTATCTATCATATATGAAAGATATATCTTTTAGTTCGCTTTAAGGGTTGCGCGTACGCACCTCGTAATGACGTGCCTCGCAAGGACCCCTGCGGACTGCGCGATTGGGTACTCTTAAATAAAAAGATTATATAAAATTTTATTCGTTTAATTATATACTTTATTTGAACTAGAAAGAGTTCATTTTGTTAATATAAAAATTGTGGTGTAATATTATTGTTAGCAATTTTTTTTTATAAAGGATCAACAGTTTCGAGATCGAAAATGTGTTACAAGTTTTGTAAATGTATTCTTTTGTTTATACACATTTTTTTAATTTTATTTATTTCACATATTTGTTAATGCGGTCACGTATATTTTAACATAGAATAAGGTTCAGTGTTAAAATATACGTAAACGCAAAGTCTGAATATTTTATATATTATAGTTAGAAACAAAAATTATTTCATTTATTCCGAAAATTCTGCGGAAAGTGGGGAACGGAGTGTCGTAACACTAGTTTCCCTTTAAATGCGGGATACAGCATGAAGCTAAAAAAAAAAAATAGCCTACGCACCTGAGTTAAGGTATTGCTGACATACATAATTTGAAAATTTGACGTCTTAATCCTTCACTCACGACTACACTCCACGAAGCCGTATCCTCGATTATTATCACCTGACATATCTAGAAATTTCTCCATATATTTTTTATTTCTTTATTTATTATATGAAATACCTATATCAAAGGTGAATCATGTTTTTAGAATTAATAAAAGATTATGTTATTGCTTAGGTATGAAAAGTTTAAAAATTTAAGTAGTTTTTTTCTAAATTGCTTAAAAAGCAGTAGGTACATACAATTTTCACAAAATGGGCCGAGTGGTTGTCACACTGTTCTCTATTTTCCTTTTCATTTCCTCATATGAATTCGAGACATATGCTGAGATTGATTTTCAACGCCTCGTTATGTCTCATCTAGTAGAACCCATAGCTATTGCGCTTATTGTTAAATCCTGTTCTACTTTTAAATTAAATATATTAATTTTCATTATTTATGTTATTTTATTATAACATTAAATACATATTTTCAATGTTAATGAAGTTTTTAACTAAACCACCTATGTAAGTACAGTCAAACGTGCATTTACGCAAATATTGAATGTCCATATTTATTCAGACACTTTTAATTTCATATGTATATTTTATTGAAGAATGCTTTTTTCAGGTATATGGAAGTATATTGTTATTATTACAATAATAGTCTAGATATGTTATATAAAAAACATATTTGCATTAATATATACGTATAACTGATTTCTTTTTGCAACTGTCAAATTAGGATTATTCAGAGAGAGCATAGTGTGAGTACACTTATCCCTCCGTTGATGTATTGGCGGAAGTTCGACTCTTAAAAATACAGGCCTAGTGAGAAGACTAAAATGGACAAAACTTCACACGAACAAGTGACTTTCGAGACGCTAAAATATTGCCAATGGATCTTAGAATAAGTTTTAAATTTAGGTTATTTGTCTTAAATTGTAATTTTTCTAAGGTTCTTACAATTTAAGACTTCATCGTTAAAAATTAATTTTTAACAAAAAGAAAAACCGACTTCTAACAACGAACTAAAAAGTGAAAAATAATTATATAAAGATTTTATAATTTTGAAGTCGGTGCCAAGTAAAACAAAAAGGCTTAGTAATTAGATATTGTAGTAAGGGTGTTGTAGCATTAGTTTGACATGTCGGTTTTTTTTGTTAAAAATTAATTTTTTCTTAAGCTTTTAAATAAAACGATTAATAAAAACTTAGCAATTAATATACAAAAACAATAATAAAAAAAATCTAAAATACATATCGTTTTTAAACAGCAACTAGGGATACACTGATAATTGTTTCAAATAGTCATGTATTAAATGTCACCACATATTCAAAATACTGTTCCTAGCCTTACATTAAATATTTATATATAATCACATACGAAACTCCGTTACGAATGTTCTGCTGTTATTAGGGTATAAATATTTAAGATTTTGATCGCTCACGTCATATTTATTAATAAATAGAATATTTTCTATTATAAATTATAAGGGATTACCCAGTTATATAGGTAGGTTAAGTAGGTATTATTCTCATGGTGTCTTAATATGAGACACCATGAGTGTATGGTGTCCTACAGTTTTTAAAAGAACTAGCCTTATAAAACTTTCAGTTGTTTTTTTACACAAATATAAGTAAAACAAAATACCTTTAACTTTTTTTTCATTGGACCTGTAGGCCCAGAAAGTTATTTTAAAAAAATTACTTTCTCAAAAACTATTTTTGTTTCGATGATATTTTCGAGTTTTAAAATATCGTATAATACTATTATTGAGGTAGAGCAGTGGCGTAGCTAGGGTATTTGCTGCCCGGTGCGGCTTAGGGGACTTGATGCCCCTTTTCTGATGATGAGTTCTAAAAAAAAAAAAACTAAGTGACCGTCGACTTTGATGCCCCTTTCCTTTTGATGCCCGGTGCGGCTTAGAGGACTTGATGCCCTTTAAAATGGTCTAATGTCTAAAAAACAAAGAAAAACAAACTAATCGTCGACTTTGATGCCCCTTTTCCTTTTGATGCCCGGTGCGACCGCACCGCTCGCACCCCCCTAGCTACGCCACTGAGGTAGAGTGTAAAAAGAATCACGAGCAGAGACCCAACAGTCAACAATCTCCTTCTTCTTTCATATTACCAATTTTTGGAACATATTAAATAAAATTTCCCCTATAAATACAATATTCAGTATAATTAGAGACAATTATGCGTGGGCCGTACTATCGGCAGTGCATAACTGACGAGGCTAATGAAGTGAACCGCGTGACCACAACATTAAAACATTTCTTTTTCCACTGGGCGGCGTGCCAGCTGACGGTTCTCTCATGAGACCTCCACACCTAGGGATTTAGTAAGGAGGACTATTAATAATATTGTCATACATTACGGATTTTTACGTTTCTTTATTATCATAACGAAAGAACGAAATTACTAATATATGCAACGCTAATTGTAAATATGGCAGAGCATGCGGAGAAAATCTATGTTTTACGAAAGCACGTAGATAAATATAATTTAAAGACACCATTCCACTGTTAAGGCACTATGAATATAATTTTCAAATGTACGAGTTAAGCATTGTAACAAGCAATGTACATCAAACAGCAAGCACCTAACACAACCCCACAATTCTAGTCCTAATAAAATAATCCACTCAAATATGCAAGCGATTAAACGTGGTACAAGCGATCATTTCGCTTCAGTATTCCGTAATTTGACGGGGGACAAAACTGTTATTTAGTGTCGTTTCTAACTTAATGAATACTTTACCTCTCGTATATTGTAGCAACGTTTGATTGGAAACAAATATCGTAATACGGAGTTTCGCCCGAAGCGAGGGTTCCGTTCCGACTTTCATAAATATAATTGCTAAACAGAATGTCTAGCGTATTATTATTAACAACTAGCTTTAAATTGTAACTTTTAGTTAGTTTTTGGTTAAAGTTTGTTTTAAAAACAAAAAAGTACAAATATTGTAGAGAAAACTCTATTTCTTTTACTGATTTAAAAAATGGTAAGCGTAATAAAAAAAAATAACAGGGGCACAAAGTATGCTGCAAAATCGACTGGTTGTGGGTTTGATCCCCACTCGAGGAAAGGAAAGATTTATTTAAATTAATTAATATTTTCATTTCGTCGCTCTGGTGTCGAGGCAAAGCGCGGCTTTGAGTTCCACTCAACACGCAATGCCTCCAGAATTCGGCAGAAAGTGGGGAACGGAGTGTTTTAACACGAGGTTCCCTCCGCCTACCCTGCTGTATGCGGGATACAACGTGAAGCTGTATATTTATTAGAGTAATACCAGAGTAAATAATTATCTTTTGGTATGATATATTTTAATAATCACTATTTGAAGCTAATTAATCCAATTACAGTTATCAATAAAAAAACCATTTTTCCCTGTATTTGTGATAATAATGATGAATTACTAGGGAAATGATGAAAACCTAGACGCTTTTACTATTTTTTGTATATAGAGATAAAGAGATATCTCCAAGCGTTTCTGAGATAAAAGCTCTTGACTGACAGACAGACGAACACCGAAGTGATCTTATAAGGGTTCCTTTTTGCCTTAAAACGTACGGAACCCTAAAAATAGTTTTTAATATTTACACTTAAAGCATAACAATTTTAAATTTCTAAGAAATCCTCTAACAATATCTAAAGAAATTTCCCATCTGCGGGGTACTGGACACTTGTAAAAATCGACATATCTTAAAATAATTTAATACTGTTCCAAAGTGCTACAGTATTTATCCGCATGTTATCAAGAGGTTCGCGAGTAAATCTTTTCTTATAAAATATTATAGCAACTTCGCAAGTAGCGCCGTGGGAGGCCTACTAGTTCATTAACTATGTAAGTGGTTGTCATTTGATTTAATCACGCGGATTGGTGTACCGTGGGATTGATTTTAGGTGTTTTCTTGTGAAACATGATTAAAATCAAGTAAATTCTTCTTAAAAGTTAACATTTTTAAACCCTTATAGCTACCTCTTTTAGGTTAGTGTTAGTCAATCTGTTTTCTTTCTTAACACAATTATATTGAGAAATTTGACGTTGCTCGTATTGGAGTTTCCTTTGATCACCTTTACTTTAGCTAAGACAAGTTCAAGCGTTTCTTGGTTAAATTTTACTAATGTTTTTGAGCATGAAAACGTCAATATAACAAAACAAACCAATCAACAAATACCTTTAAAATTAAAAAATATATATTTTTTACCTCTTGTCGAAAGTGGTAGACAAAGTACGTTGAATTCCAGTTCCAGAAAACGGGGAACGGAGTGTCTTAAAACTAGATCCTCTGCTTATCCTGCCCGGGGAACCATGGACCTTTTTTTAAATCAAAAATGTTATTGACACACTAAAAACTATAACATACGTTTTAAATATAACTACAATTTTTACAAAATTAAAAAAGACTCTTTAACTAATAATAATATACTTTGTAAAGTTCCTAGTAATCATTTCAAGTATATTTTTCTATAGAGCTTCGTCACGTGGCGTCTCTCACGGTCGCATAAATATTATATCGAATAACCGCAACTCGCGAACACTAACTGTTTGTATTCGCTATACCTACCTTATTATTTACTATTTACAAGTAAAATTTTTAATATAGTTTTCTTATAGTGTTGAAGTCTACTTACGTTTAGAACTGAGTTTAATTAAAACCACTTTAAAACACAATTTAACACAGTACAATATACAACAAAGACAACCACAAACATATATATATTTTCATTCATTCATTCATCATTCAGCATTTTCCGACAGAACAACCATCGGCCATGGTGGAGCGGCGCCACAGCTTTTGGATGTCACCTGTTGTGGATTCGATTCCCACTCGGAGTACTCTCACAAAGCATTTTTATTTCTTCGCTCTGGAAAGACCCTACTTCAGTAACAATGTCACAACTTTTGTGTTGCGTGGGGAACGGAGTGTATTAACACTAGCTTCCTTCTGGCTACCCTGCTAAAAATACGACAGCGTTTAGAACAATAAAAACACGTTATAACAATAATAAAAAAAACATCATAAAACTAATGAAAAGATGTTTCAAATGATGTTAAAACACATTCAAAAACAAGAAATCATTTGCTCGATACGAATACCTATTGGAATATACGAGTATCTAAATGTGGACGCCGGAATAACATTAAATAAGGTAACACATATCTATAGTACCCACTACCGAGATAGTGGTGCAACGGAAGCCGCACCAACCTACCTACTATAGAATTCTGTAGAAGAAACCAGATGCGATTTACTTTGCATTTCGAGATAAAACGAGTGTTACCGGCGTCTGTGTGTTTTGAAATAATTGTTATCGGTTAGACGTCAAATGTATCATGATTTTAATTAGTGTTAGCTTTTAAGTTGTTTCGTACTTTTATTATAATATACGTTTTTATAATTAAATTTGACCTTTAGTTTTTATTTTAGTTGGTTTATCAAACAAAATTATGTATCCAAATAGCTGTATCATAAATAATAAAAATATACACATGCATTATGCTACCGTAGAGAATTAGTATAGTGTCCGATTTTATACGGGATGACAACCGTCATGGGTTCGATCCATTATTGGGGGAAGAATTATACTTAAGTAATTTTCTTTTTAATCATAATAAGAATAAGCCAAAACACATTTTCTTAAAATGCCTACTAATGGTTATTCTAGATCTGTAAGTTATGTAAAACAATCGATAGTTTACAAGTCCTCAGTTTCAACAGTTATCTGACAGCCAATCAAAATTTAAATTAAATTAATATTATCTACAAACAAAAGCAAATATTTAAATGATTGTGGACACTTTTTATCAGTTTAAGGAAAAATTCGCAATATCACATGATAGCTAATGATTGTTATCTGTCTGTCGATTCGACGCGATAATATTGACGTGCGGGCGAGTTTTTTAATTTCCGTGTTATATGCAATAAAGGTTTTAATACCAATATTATATTATATTACAGTTAATGTTATTAGGTATTTATTATAGTTTTTTAATTAAAACCTGTAGCTCCTGGGATTAACGCTTTTAACCATTCAAACCAATGCGTATTATGTTCGTGCATTATAAAAGGGCATGGGGCATGAGGATCGAGTGTGGTGGCGAGAATTGGGAAAGGCTATGTCCAGCAGTGGACAAAAGATGCATGATACGCAGAGCGAAATAAGAAATATATCTTATAGTTTTATAGTCTACACAGTTTAAAACCTCTTGCTTAGAGCAACCGAATGTCACATTTCGCTTACCAAACTAAAAAACTAAAATATTTTCTAACAGTCACTTAAAAAATATAATTAATTAACACAATATTGAAATAAATATTAAACTTTTAAGCTTCAAATCATCATTTCGGAAAGTCGGTTAGTCGGTTAGAATAGACATTGGTTGGTCGAACAAGTTAAATATGTAGCGATATGAATATCACGTTACATACTAACTATGAGTGGCAGGCGAGGCTTACTTCTTCAATTTTTATACTATACGTTGTTGGTAGCATCACGCGGAAAGTGTCAGTGAGCGCGGTCAAAATTAGGATTGTGGTCCATTTAATATATTGAAAATATAATAAATATTAAAATAGATTTACAAATGTTTGAAGAATCGTCTTTTTTAGATATTATTTACGAGCTGGATGAAATAAGTGGTGAACATTTTAACTATTTTATTTATAGATATGATTTTTTTTTAATTTTCATTTTAAAGCTTAGGGCTGTAAGATTTTTATTAACATTGAGCTGGTCCCAATGAAATACAATTTTCTTCAATAAATTTATTTCATAAAATTAATTATTTTTGTTTCAATGTAAAATAATACAGAATAAAGTACAAAGTACAGTATAAGAGACATTGCTTATCCAGCAGTGTAGCTCAACGCTTCGTTTTGTCTTCTTACCTGAGAGAGAAAATGAGAATAATTAATTCCCCCGAGTGAGAGTCGAACCCACAACTGCGTCACGATGGTTTAAATTTTATTATAATTATTTTAACGAGTATACCATCATGGACGATGATCTTAACTTTAAACCGTTAAAGCTAGTACGTTTCACGTGTTTGTTTGTTTATTTGCGGTCAAACGCGGCGGCTCTGCTTTACACTGCTAGCGGTAGGAGGTCGCTGTAGAGACTGCATCATTGAAGATATTGTGGGATTATATTTCTGTGAAGCCAGCGTAGCATAATGGGACAACCTGTGACTGTAAGCGCGACGGTTGTAGGTTCGATATTCAGTAGGCAGTGAATTAATTCCTGTTCTCACTCAAGTTATATCTATTATCGTGATGAGATCCCCACTCAAGGCCTAATCTCTCGAGTTCGGGAGGATACCAGAATGAGGACTGTCTTAACTCTAAGTTCTCTCTGCTTAGTCTTATACACATAAAAACTTTATTCTTTTACATAAAATGCTAATAAAATTTCATATCTACTCATATGAAAATATGCAATGCTAGTTTCCATATTGCACTGTGATTTGTTTCCAGTTCAATGAATATTTAATATTTTATTATAAACAACAAATGACATTGCAAATATATAATTTTGTATTATTTAAAACATTATCTTTTTATTTTTCAGTTTGATTATTTTAAAGTGGCGTTTTATTGGAGAGAGTCTCCATAAAACGCCAAAGCTCAAAAGAGCTTTAGAGCTTAATCTTCAAGTTAGGGGGTTAACACTAGATTCCCTCCACTAAACCTGCTACATATTGAATAAAGCATGTCACTGAAAATAAAAAATAAAACAATTTTTAAGCATGGTCACCCCAGGTCAAGTGTCAAACGCAACACCGACATAGCTTCACGTCGCTCCACCCGCGCACGCCTCACTCCACATCTATACACTATTTAATATATTATATGTATATCTCAGTTCTCAAATATGTTTATTTTTATTTATTAGAGACGCAAACGTAGTAGTACCGTCTACTTGGATGGTATCAATTTTTTTTATAACATGATGTCATAATAGCAGAACTGCTTGTCTTTTCAATAGAGTGACAGTAAATTATGAGATTGCATCAGTTTGAACCATCTGGTTATTGAATGTGTATTTAATACTAGCAACCTAAACGCGGCTTCTCCCGCTTAAATTTGTTGTTATATTATAGCTGTAGTACTATATTATACAAAATCGTTATATAAAATTTAGCCTATGTGTGTGTATTATTCTAAAGTTTCATCTTAATATGTTTATTAGTTTTTTCGTATAAGTAGAGCAAACATCCATCTTCACAAATTTTCAGATTTCTCAATTAGTGGTATATTATGTTTTCACGAAAAGTACAGGCACTGTGTTTAAATTTTGGTTTAATTTTAGCAAAAGTCAAATAAACATAGGTTACGGTCATGTTTTATGGTGTAGTCTAAAGAAGAGGTACAAAGTGAATCTCAAATCATGAAGAAGGAGACTTCGAACATTAACAATTGTTTCAAAATAAATAACTAACAAACGTCTTGAACCCATTACTATCGATATACAAATTACTAAAAGCTCACTAAGCTTACAGTTTTAATGACGCCATTAAAATCTCGAATTTAAAATCGTTTAAAAATTATATTCACAAAACAACAATAGCTATACTAAAATATTTCTTTTAAAAATATGATTTTATCTACACAAAGGGGCGCGAATTAACAATATTGCATATCGTAGGGTGACAATAAAGATCCTCTATACAATAACTAGAATATATTGCACAATAATGGGGGGAAAAAACTTTCATTTTTCACATGGGCTTGAAACCTGAGCTCGTATTGTAGGTAGCTAGAGATACTAATCAACAAATATATCGTTTTACACTCAACTGAGTTAGCTGGTGCTGGTCGGTCCGCGATCTTATCTTAGAGATACCAACTAAATGCCTTTATAAACTAAATGGTTTTCTAATACGTGTTTTTTCATTGTGTATGTGTTTTTTGTACTTTGTTTGCAAATTGTATTGTTGTTTAGAAATATGAATATGATTGATGGATGGATTTTGATTTTAGCTATACGAGTATATAGCTCGTTTGTTGCTTCATTTTTTAGAAATACTATATAACTACATATATGTACGTAAATATTATAAATCTATTTTTTGTAAAACAATTAGGTATTTATAATTCATTTATTTTTATAAATGTTCAATTACTTAATATTTACGTAATTATACCAATAGTGGTACTAGTAGTGGATTCAATTTCCTTTTCAGTAAAACAGGAATATTAAAAAATATAATTTAACTATAGCGACAAGTGATATATCCACTACACACAAACAACAACTCTAACTATCTTAAATATAAAAAATGACAATTACTGATATTCAAAAAATAAAATTTGCACCAAAAATTCTATAGAAAACTTTGAACCGTTACATGACACTCTAAATAAGCTTAGAACAGGACATAACCGCATTCGGAAATAACATAATAGATATTTCCCAACATTCAATGGGATTACGCATTATTTGGTCACCCTGGGCCCTGCCTGCCTGCAAGCGGAGTAATATGATCAGTTTATTATAACGATATTTGCTGTTTTGTTACATCGATGGACTGATAACAGCTTTTGTCCTCCACCTAATGGTTGCTATTTTATATATACAAGTATCTAATAATAACGACAGTTCTGTATGGAACACAAAAAGATTATAGATTTGACTCTAGGAATCGTTATTTCAATATACGATATATTACGTAGGGTACGTGACAATTAGGCTAGCTAGGAATTTTGAAGCTTTTTATAATATTTAAGTTTGATATAAATTTCTTATCAACGAGTCACTTTGACGATAGAAGAATAAACATAAGAAGAGAACAGAATAAATTGGAAAATGAGTCGCTCTTTTGCTAATCGAATCTGCAAGGAAGAGATACAGATAAAACATGGATGACAGTAATAGAACTTAATGAAATCCACTATGACTGTAGCTTTTTGGCGTTGTCTTTCTGTAGAAATAAAAAGGAATGGAAGATAGATAAAAAAGAAAAGACCAGTCAGTATATGGTTGTTTTGTTGTCATATAGGTAGGTACAGGTGTTAATATTACGTCAAAAGAAATAAACTTAACCTTCTTCGAATGTTATCACCAATAATGAGGTCAAATACGGTGTTCTTATCAGATAGGACATCAATCAGTATTGTATTTTGATATGTTTTGCGTAAACAAGTGATAGGCTATCACACAGCCGCTAAGGCCGTGTGAAACAAAGTCCGTACGTGTTTGTTTAGTATTTATCTTGAATAAGTCGATATAAATAAATCATTAGTCATTTTTTTTTTGGTAAGTTTCACAGTGTGATGCATTTCCATAGTGCCTGATTGCTAACACTAGTTGTGGGTTCCAATTCGAGAGACACATTGAGAAATGCTTATTAAGACATTTCTTTTTTGCTAATAACTTGTACAGCAAAGTTAAAGCCATTTCGGTGTAATGGAACTGTGTCAAAGTGGACTGTAAACGTGATGGTTGTGGGTTGGATCCCGCTAGAAGGAATCATAAAAATAATTTCATTTCCCTGATCCGTCTACACAAAACGCTAAAGCCACTCAACACGTAATATCTCAAATTTGGGCGAAAAGTGGAGTATACACTATGCTCTCTTTGCCTACTCAGCTAAAAGAAGAATAAAATTGAGTTCCTTCATTTAATAAGCATGGAATGACTTGTTTTAGTCGGATTTTAGAGAACTATGAATGACTTTCAAGAAATTATATCTTGACAGTCAACAATGACATGAAGGATGCGTAAAAATTTACATAAAGTGATAAATTTTGAAATGTAATCTTTTCCTAAATTATCTGCACTCAATTCGTATCATAATACGAGAGGATGATTTGAAATTTCAAGAATAAAAAATGGTTACATCATATGATTCTATTTGTAACACATATTTGATTATCAAGAGCGATAAAAAATATTTAAATTTTTCGTCTTTATTTAAACGCATTTATGTAGTGGGCACTTTAAGTCACTTTGAATGGGGGGGCCCACTTTATTCTCCGATTTTTCCAAATTAGATAGTACACTTATTTAATTATACCAGAGAAATAGAAATATTTTAGTGAGTAGGAGTCAAGCCTTAAGCATCGAGTTTAAGTACCTACAATAAGACCCATCAGTACAGACTATAAAACCATGACCATTAGCTATAGATAATTCACAATTTTGTTAGCATTTTCCTGTGACCTATACTGCATTTATATAGCGAGATAATCAGAACGAAATTCTGCCTGAAATCAACATATTGCGTGTTAAGTGATGAAAAACAGCGACACGGCTTATTTGCGAGAACAGGAAGAGGGATAAAATGACAACAATTCATTTCCCCAACTGGAAATCGAACCTCACACACCCACGTCGCGTTTACACTGAAACGCTATCCAACTATTGTATTATCTTTAGGTAAGTATATCAATATCATTAATTGAAGCACAAAAAAACAAGCATTCTTAATGAAATGAATCATACAAATCACATGCATTGTGACATCAATAATAATCCTTGTTGCTAGAAATATCTGTATCCGCCAATTTTATCAGTCCACGGGGCGGCCGGTAATGAGGCAAATATTTGTATTTTTACTTACATTTATATAGAAAAAAGATAATAGCTAAATGTAAAGTAATATTTTGATAGTAATTTGCACAACTTTTTTAATTGGCAATTTTTGCTTCACTCTGTACGCAGCAAGGTGGGCAGTGGGAACCTCGCATTAAGACACTCCATTACCCACATACCACCCAATTTTCAAGACATTGCGTATTGAGTGACCGAATTAAACGCCACACATCGTCCTATTTCCAGAGTGAGAAAATGAAAATAATTCATTCCCCGAGAAGAAATTGAACTCACAAGCGTCACGTTTTTAGTCAGTCCTTTATTTTATGGTCATAACAATGCTATGATTCAGATTTCACAGTAATCAATGTGAAACAACACGTCACGTCACGTCACGTCACGTCACGGTCCCATTTCCCCAAAGATTGTAAATAATATCGTCAAGAATGACCATACAACAGAGTGTATGCTAATAGCTGGGTGAAGCGATCATTACGCGGCCGCGGCGGCTTTGTGTTGCCGACGCTATTAAAATAATTATATTTGTTCTGTATTTTGAGGAAAAGGAAACTTGCGCACACTATTGATGATATAGTTACTAACATTTGGTTCGTAGTTTCGCAATTGGCATGACACATGATTCAGGTCTACAGTCACTTGAAACACAGAGAAACATGGACCAACCGTTACCAAATTTGGCACGAAATGATAACTTATGATACAAATAAAGGAATAAATCTAAAGTGAAAATTTAAATTTTTATAATAATTTCATAGAAAAAAATCTTTACAATTTTATATTTGTAATTCTTTTCATATAAAATAGGTGCATCCGCACCCAACGTTAAGTTTGTCAACTTTATTCGCCAAAATTGCTAATATACTAACGACCACTTGTAATACAAATAAAGACAAATTTCATTTTTTAACTTCTATAAAAGTTTATCCATGTACCGTTGACATACAAGCCTGGAATTGGAACGGGACCCTCGGTGAGCTAGTCCAACTCGCACTTGACCGGTTTGTTTAATATTATAGATAATGAATATTATAATAAAAAAAAATTTTCAACTCTATTTCTTACTCAACTACTGCAGCTAAACTAATTGTAATAAATATATTCTATGATTTATGTAATTTTGTTTGAAAAATGGAATTAAACAATTAATTTGTTACAGTACAATAAAAGTAACTTATAACATATACTATCTAGTTTCAGTAATATTTATGACATTCAAATGATAAAGTTAGTCGACAGTGTGCGGTGTCTCTACACAGTGTGACGGCATGACTGGCCGTTTTAATCTTTTGTATTGTCCATACATACATATATTATATATAACAAACAAAAAATACATTTTAATCATGTAAATTACATTTGTTTAGTATTGTATTGTCTAAGAAATAGCCGAAAGGAAATCATTGTTATTTGTAATTACTTACAAAATTTAGATATCTGTTTATAATTTCCTACAACATAATATTCCTGATAGACAATTTTATTCTTGCTTATTTAGAAGAAGTTCAAATAATCGTCATTAATATTAAAAGTAAATCCTAATCGTAAGTACACATGCGGTTTAGGCTTACATGAGTGTTTTGTCTGTCTATAAGAGTGTGTAGGCGAGCCAGATAGCATTAGGCGAGCCAGCCAACCAGAAAGAATTTTTGGATATTCTTATAGGGACGGAAATTACGGAATTTGTATATTTACTTTTATTTAAAAAAAAACATATTTTTTCCTTAACGCGAAGCCTCATTTACATACCATCGCATTCAAACTCCAAAATTAATTTTCCCGACAAATTATATTAAATTAATATCAATGTCAATAAATAATAGGTGAGATATAACATAGTAGCCTGTAATTTAGCGGTAGCTGTAACAATGCTTCGGCGAGTCACGGCGACGCCCCCATTACCGTTTCTTCATCGTTCTGTTTGATGAAAATCGCTAGAAAGTAAACCGTGAATATCAGAATGAGAGCTTTGAAATTTAATTCTATATTCTATTGTGGTATACTATTGTATAAAAGTTTTGCCAAAGTCTGTAGCGGCCATGTAATTTTGTAGTTTTAAATGTTTTGGCACTTTCTCAAAAATAAATAAGAAAATAGAATCTCGAGACTCAACTTAGTTATTTTTTTTACAATTGAATTCTGAAATGATAAATTTAATTTTTATATTATTTTTTTATATATTATAAAATATTATTCTCCATTAATTTACATCAAATCACATAAATCAAACCCATAGCTACCACCACAGTTGGGTCCAAAACAGTCACCAGTTGAGTTAAAACAAGATTTAAAAAAACATAATTACAAAAAAAAGTAATTATTAATTTCATTTATTTCAAAAATATATTAATAGAGACAAAAAGAACACCTCTTACAGTCTCTAATAATAAAAAAACAATTAATTTAAAAAATTAAACCTGATCTATAATTTTTATTGTATTTGCTGATAATGATAATAAATATAATATGCATAAGCTATATATAATTGATAACTATTTATATTGTTTACTTGTCTAGACAGTTGTGAATTATTTTTTTAATGACGTTAGTTATCTACTCAGGTGATAAGCAATATCACCAACCGAGCAGTCCACAGACATCCGATGGACTTTGAGCTTATGTAAGAAATATTTAATATAATTTTCACTTTTTCTAAAAATTGTTATGGAGAATATTTAAAGTAATTTCCTTAATTTGACTGACTCAACGTAACGGGCCGAGAATGGAAAACAGAGTGTTTTAATATTAACTTATCTCGGCCTATCGTGTTTTATTTTTGCTGTAGATTCGTGGAGTAAAGTAAAGCAGTTGTCGTGACTCGATGGCACAAGGGTCCGTGTGAAGTATTTCATATTTTAATTTCTTCGCTCTGCTGTTGAGGCAATTTGATGGAAAGTGGGGAGCGGAGTGTCTTAACACGAGGTTCTCACTGCCTCTGCTATCTGCGGGATACAACGTGAAGCTAAAAATAGCTAAAGATATCACTGTATCATGATGTCACTTCAACAGGCTATCACGCTGAAGTTTAATGATACCCAGTTAGCACGTACACTATGCCGTGATAGGCGGCATTGCTTAGATACTGTTTATTTTGTCTCCTGTCACCAAGGGATTTAGATTAGACCTACACAAGTGACTGTATGTGACCATCACGGTTTTGCCGACTGATCTCCTCTTATCAGAACCAAAATTTATGGTGTGATGTTTGTTTTTCATAATTTTATTTGTTGTTTTGATATTCTTATATTGTTTTAGATTTGTATCTGGTAAGTCTAAATCAAACATACATATTAGTAGATAGCTATTATATTTACACGTGATTTTATCTTTTTCAAATATTTTGGGTGCTGATTACTTTGGGTAATAAAGGAGTAATTTAATATTAAATACAACTTAAGAATAAATATTTGTATGTCATAAATATAATTTTTGCATATTTTTTACTGATATAGTAATCCAATGACTACAAAAGATTCTACATATTAAAACTTTAGCCAATAGCTTTTAGCTAGAATTTAACCTACAGCTATTTAGTCAAATCAGTCGACAATAAAGTAAAAATAGTAAAATATAGGTATATATATGTAATATTATTTTATAATATTTTGTAAGATCAACAAAGTTTAGTAAGCACAGAAGCTTGTACCTTAAGAGCCTGCCTTAATAGGCGATATCTAAACGAGTACAGAAGTCTCCACGATTGCCCAACGGCAAAATATTTACGATACACCTTGTTAATGAACTGTTAATATGTAATTCATGCAAATCGGTACGTTTGTTTTCCAATAGAGGCTTCTTGATAACGATTCTCGTATGTTCCAAGGTAGGGGAGTAAACGATTTATTAAAAATAGGATAAGAATCATAGAATATTATTAAATTTTAGAAATTTATTATTTCATTTGGTGGGAAAGTCAAGATTAAATTATATGTAAAAAAAAATCATTACTGTTTTAAGCTGCCTTAAATATTTTCGAAATACTTGTTTGCTTGTCTGGTTTGATAAAATAGTCAATAATTATGTTGCAATTTTCACATTATATATCGCGGAAATATATGTATCACTAGGTTCTTTCTGCGTATAAAATGTGAGAGAAAATAAGTAATATCGCTTAAGCCTATGGCTTTCACACACAACCATTTAAGTCCAACACTTGGGTCGAAGGCGTTGTATCAATAATTGTGTCGATTAAAATGCCGGCGCAGAAGTGATGTTTTTCCACTCTAAGTGTATCAGCAGATAGCGGCGCGATAATGAATGTTCGGAGATGGACCGATGTGTCGACAATCCTCTCACACGCCCATACATTTAGATAGCTTGCGCAACAAAATACATTTTCAATTAAATCGTGATTGTTTTTAAGTTAATCTTTACTTTTTAAATATTTTAACCTATATAAGGTCTCTTACTTGTTCTTAATTAAACGTTAATTTCACATATAAAAGAATTATATTTTTTAATATTAGATAATTTTTACTCTCAAATAATTGATATATTGATATTTTTCTTAAAAATTATAGCGTGACGTAATTTCTTACTTATATAACAATTTCATCAAAACGGTACACTATCTGGAAACCATTGTCTGTGTGGATTCGTCACGCGTTCACACGAGTGTACCCACCAGCGGTACCAGCCCCATATATACGTGTAATATATTAGTAAATAGATAAATAAAATCACAAAAATCAATAAATTACAGGCGACAGTCATTTGGCGGTTAACCGAGGGGCGCGGTGCGGAAGCGAAGGACAATGCTAGCAAATTGAGATGTTACTCCGACACGCATCGACGACGTGCATTGATAATAAATCTTTACTTTGTCGGTGTTTTTGTTGGGGATGCTCATATGTTTGCTAGTTAAATGTCATCCCGCTTTGTGCTTGTTTCTAGTATTATTATGTTTATAAACTTAGTATCTATATTTCGTTATTTTTATTTATTCTTTTATTGGATTTGAACTTGGCTGAAAACGGTACCGCGTGTCTGGAGTCTAATGTAGTACTAATATTTATAGTAAAGGACTGAGGGAAAGTAGAAAATATAGCGCTTGATGAAGATGCAGAATAAAAACTAAATTAAAAAATCTACATTAAATATTACAATATTAGCAAATTACGATAAATTTAATCAATTGAAATATTCCATTAAATATCAAGATTTATTTTATCAAAAACACACCATTTCTAGAATAGCTATTTAACCCTATCTTTAGACACAGTTTTTTATTTCATGAATTATGTTTTTAAAAGCTAAAAACTAACGTTAGTCACGCTGGCAATGTATACCAACATGTCCCGCAAGGGTGTCACCCCACCGCAACGGCGCGTCGTTACATTTTGAATTATTTTTAATTCATTATTAACAATACATTTCACCCGTTGACCGTGATTCGCCGCCATCTTTTCAACTAAAAGGGTACATAAAATTTTAGTTACGCCATCTTGTTTTGACACGTCTTAATGTGTGCTAATTTAGAACTATATGTGGCTGTAACGCTATCGTTTAAACAGTATTATTATTTTTATTTTTAGGTTGTTTTTGATAGGCACTTTGCCTAGGCCTCGAGAAAAACTAGTGTCAAAACACTCTGTCTCTCCGCCATTTTTGGCTGTTTTAGAAATATTACGTATTGAGTATGGGAAGTCAATTTGAACTTTTGAAATAAATAAGTTTTAAACAATCGATTTAAGTCTTACTATTACGTTTTCAATAAAAAATAATATATTGTTATAAAAATATTACGAGTAACTGAAGCCCTAATTAAGCTTCTTATAAAAACTTATGTTTATTTTGCGGCTACCTGCGTTTCAAAGTTCCTTCTTAATATGAGTATCGAATGGTTCTTATCGAATCTGAGCATTTCCCAAACGGTGTAAGCTATAAAGGTAAGTGCTCTAATCTCGATATTTTGCTCATTATCTCAATGATTATGCATATTTTTATTGAGATATTTTTGTATCAAGAATAAAGTATACCAACAAGTTAGGGTCTATATGACATATACACTGTGATTTTTTGTCATAAGATTTTTTTTACATATAAATATATAAACTTAAGGTAATCTAGTGTTAAAACACTCCGTTTCGTATTTTCCGCAAATTTTTGAGACATTGCACATTGAGCGGCGACAGACAACGCTGTATTTTATTAAATTAGGGTATACTAGAGTATGTAGCTTCAAAGTTAGTTTGGTTAAACACGCTAACCTCAGTAACTACTAACTTTTTTGTTCTAGATAGTCCATGAGGTAGGCTATTAACTGTCAGTTGTTTCCATTTAACCAAGGGGACCAAGCCGCATGTACAAACTAGTGTTATAAAAAACACAAATATCAGCATGAAATTCAATAATATAACATTTAAAATAGCAAAACAAAAACGTTACCAAAATTATATAGAGCAAGAGATCTTTTGTGCTCTTTAATAAAAATATTTAGAAACAAAGTCACGCTGAGCTGAAATGTTGCACGCGTGATTTAATTCCATGCCACAATGGTTGTACTATAGTAATTGTTATTATACCGGGATTGAGGGGTTACCGTACCTTCCCGACTGGAGCCTTGCAAAATATTAATATAATATAATAAACGTCCCGTTATTCACGTGTAAAAACAGTCCGGATAAAAATATTTTTGTAAAAGCGAGATATTTTTCAATTTTTTAAAATATTTTATTTAATTAAACAAAAAAAAATTGGAAAGATATTAACACAATATAATCTAATTGTAAATGTTATTTTTTATTTTTAATCTATGTATTGACAACATTTCAGTGTTTTTTTTTAATTAGAAATATGAATAAATTATATCCTACATATTAAGTCATTTCAAAAATAATATTTCTATATGGTAACACTCACAATCTTTCCTAGGTATTTTGTTACAATGTAAATGAAGAAAAAAAATGTAATTGATTATATAATATGGCACCCTAAAAGCGGGTGCGTACATACTCGTACGAGGGGTCGACTTGAATAATACTGGCAAATATTTATAAATGTTTTATTTGATCGGCGCGGGAGCAGGCAGATCGGGTGTCTTAATCTACAAATTACTAGCTGAAGCGAGAGCGATCCAAAAATATATATATTTTCAATAACAATTACTGTGTAATTTCACAAATTTACTAAATAATATCTCTGAGTGTAGTCACTTTATTAGTCAGCTTAACGACAATTGAGTGGTTTGGCCATGATTGCAAAGTAATAAGATATAGTAGTAGATATAAGTAACTTATTTTTTATATTCATTTCCATATACTCATAGATTATTATCTCAACGCTTTACACAAACTAATAATAAATATAGAAATTAATTTATATAAATATTATTTTATTTTCTTTCTCCTTCCTCTTTCACCTATCACTTGGAGCTCCGAAATTAGACGTATTGTATGGTACCCTATTCGCTAGTCGCTAGTTTGTACCGATGTACATTGAATTATGTTTGCACACATGTTAGTTAGCGGGCTTGATCCGGATTTGTGGCATTTTAACGCTTTCTATGAATACTCAATATGACAGTTATATTTTCAATATTTTTTTCATAGAAAATTATCGAAAAAATACAGTTAACTTTAGGCACGCGGTAACGACGCAAACTGAAAATATATAATAGTTTGCAAAAGTAATTGTGTTAGTTACCTTCTTTTAAACAAAGTAAAGTATGATTAATTACTACATATAAGGTAACTTTGAGGCTGTCATGTCGGGGAACGGTCATTTTCTTAAATAAATCTTAATTTATCGAAAAAAAAGGTTTTAACTCAATTAATAAATTTAAAACATGGGCTTTTGCGCGCTACACTTATTAATTAAAATCTATTGGCAAGTTAAAATGAAATAATGAATAAGCCTTTCTATAGTAAGTGTTGTTGATGATCTTTCTTTTCAACCGATATCAGTCTGTTTTCAATCTATATCAAAATCTTTAATTTTTCACGATCATATTTTTGTTTCTAGGTATTTTTGTTTTGTATAAATGTCTAAAGCTTTAATGTAAAAATAGGCGTTAATAAAAAAAATAAATTTTAATAAAACATTTTTTAACTCATGTCAACAAAGTAAAATCGTAAGCTATAATAAGCATACTATTAAAAAAAACAAACCTGACCTGCTTGATTATTTGCGCGAGTTAATTGCTATGTGTAATCTATTATTTATATCTCAGGAACCGGTCGTAGCCAACATCTTATTTTATAATCCACTCAGATATAATCAAATATAATTTGTTTTTGACAATACTTTGTCAAAATTTATAAATAAAAAAAAGAAAAAGCAGCTACACGCTTTTCCCCGCATTTCTGGGAAGGCAGGTGGAACCTAGACAATCAGTTTCCCATATTCCGACTAATTTTCGAGAGTTTGCATGTTAAGAAGCATAATTCAACGCTGCATGTTTTATTTGAAATTATTAAAGTACCTGTTATTCTTTTTAAGTTTCCTTGTTTAATGAGACGAACTGCGGCGTTAAAATCTAGTAAGTAACACGTAATATCAAAGAATTTTTTAATAGGATCTCAACTACCAACCCCTCTACCAACAGCAATCATTAGCTAATTTTAGCTAGAAGTTAATTGTAGAAAAAAAATACAAGTCTAAAAATATTTTCAACTTCTTTCAAAACCTGAACTGTCCTCCACTGTTTAGTGTTACCTAATATACATGAGATAGCATCAGGTGCTTAATGACCGGATAATTGTTTCTTAACTTTTTCAATCTGCAGCGACGCGAGAGGTCCAAAGATATGACACTAATGTAATATCTATGCTAATGTTATAAAGGTGGAGAGTTTGTTTGTTTGAACGTGCTAATCTCAGGAACTACTTGTTCTTGTCGATTTGAAAAGATAGATTAGTTTAGTTACATAATATCACGTTAAACGTTTCAATGTATCCTCGTTCCTAGTGTTCCTAGACACTAAGAATGTGTCATCTGGTGTCATCCACAATTCTCATCTTTTCACCATTTCTTTTGATTTGAGCACACGAGCAAAACCGCAGGTAAGAACTAATGTAATATAATTGATATAATCGGTTCAAAGGCAGCTTGTTGGAGCCTTCGCGATTACGTATTGGTAAGCAAAAAATAAGTTGCCATTAAACGATTTCTCCATTTACATATCTAATCAGATATGACATACTAGTTTTATTACATGGTTTTGTGTGTTTGTTTTTGAGTATGTAGACATGTACATATGTAGTAAGAAAGTGGTGGTGGTAGAAATTCTGTAACAATTATAGACGTGACAGGAGTTTTTAAACTTTTACAACTACAACTCCTTAAAGCATTATAAAATGTCTAATGACGTGACAATGATTATATGAAACTTTTGGAGTTATATATATTTTAAATATATTTAAGATATAGGTTTAACATAAATTAAGAATCATAATTTTGATTGCTCCAACAAAAATTATGATTGTTGTATACAATAATAGCATAACGGGTCACATACAAACACGCAGTGCGCCGGCGCAGCACCGAAGTGACATCTACCACACCCCCCGGACAAAACGCGTCACTGTCATCTAATTTCTTACGCTTTGCGCTTCTATTCATTGAAATTACAATAAATTCACCAATAATTCACCCTATAAAACTATTTTCATCCTTATTTTAACACATTTTGGGTGTATTTTCGTATATTTTCCAAAGGAAGGGTATAAACTTTTGACTTCCGCGCGGCGTACGTACCCACACATTAGCGGTACAATGAATAAATCGAGCCGGCGACGAGATAACTTCATTAAAGTGCTAAAGCTGGGTGTGCACATGCTTGAATGACAAAAATTAAATGTCATATTATAATAGAAATATATAGCACTTTGATTCTAGACATTATTATTTTGCTTTTTTAGCCTCAAGTTATACCCTGCGTATAGCAGGGGAGAAAGAGTGACCTAGTGTTGAGACACTCTATGGGGATCGAACACGCAATTGTCACGTTACAGTCACACTATACCGACCGTTTTTGAAGTACATATTTTAATTTCATTTGATTATAAATAACATTTTAAGCGACTGATGACAACTAAAACAACTGTTGAGTTTCTTTCTGGCTCTTCTCTGTAGAACAGCCTCCCAAGACACAGATCTTGTAGAAATGACATTAGTGATGATTCAAAAACTTGAAATTAAATAAATAATATGTTAACTTTGAATAAATATATACCATATTTGTTTCTTTCTTCTCCCACTACACCACCAGCCTAAAGTCCAACATTCAGAATTATTGGCCGGTTATCTCTTGATAAGGGTCAGGCGCATTAATATAAAGCATTTTAAATGTTCCAAAGAGGACGCAACTATTTAATTTTATTTTTCTCGCCCTTTAAATACTCGTTCTGTCGCCGCCCGGCTTATCCTATATTTAATAAAGATGATATGATAATTTTAATTACAAATAACACGTACGACTTCATTTCGTTATATTTTTACATGTACATATACAAAGGGAAATAAATGGATCTCGAATTCCAAACGAAATTGTATTATTAAATGTATGCCTTTACCACCTTTATGCCCGTTTTTA
Organism: Heliconius numata; assembly: GCA_016802625.1. Lineage (NCBI taxonomy): Eukaryota > Metazoa > Arthropoda > Insecta > Lepidoptera > Nymphalidae > Heliconius > Heliconius numata. The sequence goes on along the minus strand of JAEBDU010010772.1, from coordinate 28,423 downwards.
TTGTTATAGTTATTTTACACACTGTCGTAATAAAAGAATCCTAATATCATGTAACATTTCAAACTAAAAAAAATGTTGGAAAGTTTATTTTTTAATAAAATAATATATTATTATTATTAACAAAAGCTTACCTTTTTTAAAGTTAATCAAAGCTTCTGTATACGACAACAAAGAAATAACTGCTATTTTCGTAAAATTAATTCTTCTTAGCTCTTAACTTTTCGACCGAAATCGAGACCTTGCGTATTGTTGCGGAATTTAACCCCACGCTTTGCTTACCAGAACGATGGGTACTTCAATGAATTAAATACTACATTTATAAAGTAGCTAATAACAAAAATCCTACACTTTATTAAGACACCCTCTTAAGAGCCGAAACCATTACATTAAATGTTACAAAACACGAAGAAGATCGTGTTATATTTTATATTAACAGAAGCGATTTCTTGGGCTTTTAAATCTATAATTCTGTAGAATGACCGTACATTAGTCGAATGGCCTATAACCGGGTGCACCATGTATAATGATTCACCGAACATCTTCATTTTAATCTCGGGTAAACGCATAAACTAACAATTTTATATGTCATTATCCAAAAGAGAGAGCTGTGTATGAACAAATTAAATTAAAAAGAAAATAGTCTTCTATAGTGTTGCAAGTGATAAATATTTTTTTGTAATTACCATACCTTTTCTATGTAATTTATTCTTTAATATCTAATTCTAGAAGTTCTCTCAATAGTAACGATTTTAAATTAGTTAAATTAAACTATCTAATATGCGATCTGTATTCAATTGAATATTTTGGAATATTGAACTTATGATTTTACGTTTTGAACAAAACTTATGTTAAATAATAAAAAGATAGAATTTTATTCTTTTTATCTCTATTTTATTTTTAAATTTTTTAAAATATTTTTTAATAACAAATTTGTTATTAAAATATTTATTTAATAAAAATCTAAACTTTTATTCTATTTTTTAATAACAGAAAGTGCTTCTAACTTTTATGCAAAATGACTCTTAAATCGGAGCGTGAATAGTTGACTTTATTTTTGTGAGATACACATTATAACACTTCATACATTAAAACATTCACTTTGATGAAGTGAGACTCCGACACTCTTTTCACTCAAATATTATGTAGATATATTCAATATTAACAATTATCACAAGTTATCTACTGGCCATAATTTTATTTAAGTGCCTTTGACAAATCTTGTCAAAAGAATAGTATTAGGTAAATTTTCACAAATCTATCGCAATTTATGTGACGTTCTCCACCGTCAACCGGAGAAGAAGAAGTTAACAAAGACTGAGTTGAACGCTGCACCTTCATTAACATGACTTAATAAATATTTTCATATACCTATAACAAATGTGAAAAATTAGGAATGTAAGTCACAAGCCACGATATGAGGAGTGGCTTAGTCCTTAGTCCCAATTTTTCTTATGCTTAAAATATATTTAAAACTGCATTGTTTTATACTGCCAAAACACAGATTACTATTTACAAGAACCTAATTAGTTCCCAACAAAATCACAAACAATAATATTTCCATACATGAATATTCTAAATGAGCAACTAAAATGTCCTGGTGGTCTCAAATCTCGAGTGGTATTTACAATAACTATTGAGCTCTAAAAGCGACTCGATCTCCTTTAATTTGACTCGCAATAAAGCAAAGCTTTACCAAAACGAGATCAGCCGTGAGCGTTCAAAATAGATTAAACCGGTGTTCTGTTTGTACTTTAGGGTCTAAATAGTACCGAGATAATCCACCATGAATAACTCATAGTGTATTATCTGTTGACAAGTCTAAGCAAAGTTACTTTTGCAATGGATTTAGGGTTTTTGCCCAATGTTTTCTAAGAGCAACGGGTAGATTATGTGCAAATGTAACTTTGTATTGTATTGGGTGACGAACGACTGTATGTCATTTTAGGGAATATACTCAATATTCCCTTTTAGTTTGTTCGAGCGGTGAACTTTTGAAGTTTTTCCTTGCTTTCCCCATCTGTCGACAGTAATGAGGTGGTGGTGGGTGGTCACCGCCGTGCTCGAAACATTATTGTGTCTTAATCTCCTTTGCTTTGTCCTTTGTCCTTGTTTTCACTTTCTCAGTAATCCTTTAGACGTAAACAGTAATCGATACTCGAAGCATAACACAAAATGTATTTTTACTCGATTGTTGAAAGGCCATCTTAATAAACTTTCTGTTTCTATAAGCAATTGTCGTATTTGCATTTTTTTTGTTTACACAATTTAGTCAAACGTTTGTTAGAACGAAATCGGCTTTGAGGAGTAAATAAATATTTTAATTATGTATTGTATTATTAATAACTTGTTTTTTTTACGCATCTTGCATGTAATGAATGTTTTGCACTTATATTAAAGCTTTCTCAAGTTGAATTTACTTACAAATAATGTTTTGAGGCCAGTCGTGGCGCTACAGGCGGGTACTGTAAACATGACAGGTTATGAGTTCTATTCCCACTCAATGAATTTGAATATTTAATATTTCATCACAATCATTTATTCGCTCTGGTGGCGAAGCAAAAGCGCGACTTCCAGAATTTGGCGGAAAATGGTGAACGTGAAGTGTCAATAGGAACTCAGTGTTTTAACACAAAGATCACAGGTTTCCTCTGACTATCCTGCTATATGCAGGATACTGTGAATTGTAGCTATATGAAGCCTAAAAAAACTAAATTTCAACATAGTACATTCTAATATCTACATGTAATTATATTTCTGATTCCCAAAGAAAGGTGTTACATATATATACATACGTATAACAGAAACAGGCTTCCGTCAGACAGACCGACAGCCGATAATTTGCCCTTTATTAGTGTACAAAAGGCATTGTTTTGGCCGCTTTGTGTGAAGTTGATATGTTTATTATAAGGCGGTAAGCTACAGTGGACGCCGAATTCGATGACACCGGCTTCCTTTAAAGAAATTGGTTTTACACAGATGTGAAATATTTATGTAATATTTATTTATTGATTTAATATAATATTAGGATTTGTTACGTCGATAAATTAATTATATAATTTTTTAATTTAAGTAATTTTTTAATTACCAGTTGTAAGCTCCATCGTCGTTTTCGTCGTATAGCGAAATAAGGTGGGTATCCATCAATAAATATAATTAGATTGTGACATTATTTTATTTTACTTTTTTTCTGTACCCTGCCTATAGCAGCTAGGAAGAGAGAACCTAGTGTTAAGATACTCCGTTCCTCACGCACCACTCAGTTTTTCTCTCATTCCGCGTTACGTACCGAAACTACTTACACCTCATCATTTAAGGAAGAAATTAACGAATTTCTTCGATCCCCATGATACTTCTATAATATTCAATTCTTTGATACACTCAGAACACTTCGTCATCCGCACTAATAAGCCACGGCGAATAATTGGGCAAGCGTAATTGCTAAGGCCGCATCGCCTCCGTCACAGTAGCATTGTTCACACCTGCAAGCGGTTATTTAGAAATTCAACTATTATTATACTTAATTATGTATTCTGTGAAATTTTTGATATTGTTACCTAATTTTGGATTTTTTTAATAGAACGGTATATAATTACAAGGTGACGTATCACTATGTTTCTTTCTCCTTTACCATTGTATATAATAGTATTAATATTATTGTATACGTGTAAGAAACTGAATGCCACGATTAACAAAAATGAAGAAATCAGAGATATGAATAAGAGCAAATCTGTATTTAATATTTTAAACAGTTATTCGCAAACAAATTTCTGGGTAATATTGTAACATACAAAGAAAAAATCCTGCTTTCCCTAGCAGGGTAGTTCAAGAGAAAAATGTGTTACATCGGAATATACCTACCTACCTATAATATAACATATCTCAAATATAACATTTTAATACATTTGTAAAACTGTGCTGTGTTAAATATTAAAATACCATTTTATTTTATTTAAAATATTTTTTCAAATTATCTTTCCTTGTATGACACATTTAATCTCATTAAATCTCTTTTTCTTAAGCTTATCTTCGGTGTACATCTCAGGTCCAATCACATAAGTAAATTCGCTACGGCGAGTCGCAGCGGACATTTTACTATAGATAAATGATAAATCTTTTTACACCTTTATATTATATTGTAGAGATTTTAACTAGTTGAAAAGTAGAAAATAGGTATCCAAGTTATTTAATTATTATAGGACACTATAATTATACTCTGGGATATAAAGTGCGGCGTTAAGTTCCGCCACTCAAGACGCAATATCTCGAAAATTTTGCAGCGTACGGAAAACGGAGTGTTTTGACACTAGGCTCCCTCTAACTACCTCGCTTTGTGCGAGATACGGTGTAAAGCTATTTTTATCATAAAACACTAAATTTATGGTTACCTTCGTGAAAATGAAATATTTACAGCGAGTGAATTAAGTCATTGGCGGCTGTCGAGTGGCGTAGCGAATTGTAATCTTAAAAGATGCGATGAAAACCTTACCTTATAAAATGTTTATATATGTTAAAAAGTGCGTTCATTTAGTCATAGTCCTTTATTTTATTTTTACGTATTTGTATAAGATTATTAATAGTATACTCACTAAAACATAATACAAGTGTTTTAAAACCATGAAAAAGGTAATATGAATAAAGCTTTCATGGACACTGATATATTATGAATGTGACGTATGACAACACTTATTCGTGGGCGGTCACAGGTTCGATTTTTTTACCCTTATAACTCAAAACGATCCAATATTTACGAGTTTTCAGCTAAAAGTGAGTTTTTGTAACATGAACACCAATCTCCAAACAGTGTCACGCATGGCCGAGGGTAAAGTATAACCATGTGTACAGACGGACACATGTTCAGTATTAGTTGTGACACATATCTACTAATTGATACATATATCATTTGTTTAACTACTTCCTTTGTGATGCCGATCAAAAGGCTTTTTGTTTTATTTTGTTCATAGTTCATAGATATCGAATATCGGTATAATTTCTAAGTTTATTGCGGTTACTTATTTTTTTACTTCAACTTATGCCTTTCGGTCTAGGTCCTTAAAGGTCCAGATCCAGTCCAGGTTTCTTTAGAGTCCTGAATACGCAAAAAAATTCAAGAAAGCCTATATAAAATATATAAATTCTAAGCAAAATTACAAATGAAATAAAATCATTTTCTTTATTTAATCGTGTATTGATATAAAAAAAAATGTATACAAAAAGCTGTTTTCTCCATTATATAAGTATTTTCCTCTCAATCAAAAAAAATTCTACCTTGTAATAGCAGGCATTTCACACTCGAGCTTATTTTAATAGGCGAGAGCAGCTGAGCCCTCCATCGTGCCAATTATGCAGCCCTTACATTCACACCTACCCTTGACTTGAGATTTAAACGAGGCTCCATCCGAAAATATCTACTAATAATAAGTTATGCCTATTTATAATTCACTTTTGTAGTGTGTATAAATTTACTACTACTAACGAGTATATCTAAAAATGTTTTTTTTTGTCTCACGCTGTATCGAGTACATAGCAGGGCACGGTACAGGTGAACCTGGGAACCTAATGGTTAGGTTAGCCTCTAGAGATTCTAAAGAATTTGCGTGTTGAGTAGCGGAACTCAACACCGCGCTTTGCCTTGTTACCAGAGCGAGGAAATGAAAATATTAAATATTTAATTCTTCCAAGTGGGAATCGAATACACAAACGACCCGTTTTCAGTCGCATGCCTAAGTGCCCCTAAGTCACGAGAGTCTCGTTTATTTATTTAAGTAAATTATTTATAAGAACACTTTTTTAGCTCTACTATTTTGTCATACAGCATAGTGTTCAAAGAGTTCTTTAAAAACACTTCGTTCTCGCTTTTCGTTTGAATTCGAGACAGAATAGATATGATATAAATTTAATTTGCCTACCAAAATCAGTCTTTTGTCCAGTTTTGTAAATAAATTACATATAATTCTTTAATTTCATACACACCGTACATATCTACTGTTAAATAATACACTACACGACAAAAATATTTTACCATTTTCAAAGCAGTATATATTTAACAACAAACTAGGGAAACAAATGAAACGAAAATCTTTAAAAAGTGGTCACTACGGAAAGCTCTGAAGCGAATACGAAAATAAGAAACAGTGTAGTGTAGCGTACTTTAGAAGTGCGTAGATCAGTGGCTCTCAACCTGTGAAATTTATATAATTCTTTTTTATTATAAGTAGGTTTTAATTTAAGAAAAATCAATATTATTTATGAATATATGAAATTTTTAAAAGTATTTTTATGTGCACGTCGTGTGCAAAAAAATACTCGAGTGACGGCCATGAACCTTGTGTTTTCCGCTCAGTGGACATCAAGCCTCCAGACCAGGTGGACTTACGAGGTGGTCATCAAAAACTGCTGGATACAGGATGTGCAGGCCCAGCCGTCGTGGAAATCTTTGATTTCGGCACAAAGAAATGATCACTTTCTAGTATTTAATTGTTATTTGCAGTTCAAATTTGCCTGCCTCTAAAATAAGGCATTCGCCCAGCAGTGCAGGGGGCGTACAAAAAAATGGGAGGAGGTGTACGACGAGAATAATTGTGTATAACTGGCAATGACTATGCATGCGTTTTGTTCACGCGGGTAGTACCTATATTACACCAGCTTTCACTCTCTGCTGCTCGCAAAAGGGATTTGTTGGCTAAACGCTTTTAAGATGTGTGTAGTTTGGTATAAGTTTGCGAAGAAAAAAAAAATTAAGTTTAGTTGTAATTAGAAATTTAAAATATTCCCAACAATTTTTTTATTGACATAAGATATACATTTACACTGATAATCGGCCCGTACCCCATTGTCTTCATAATTTTTTTCATTTTACAATTATTTAAATTTATTATATTATTTAAACATATACACAATTACTTTTAATAGATATACCATACACATTTTATTTATTATAATTAAATTATAAGTAAATCATCTCAACTTGTACCACAGTACCACGTAATCCCTCGCCGGCGCGGTCTATGCGATCCGTCACTAATTGGTCACCGGGACACCCGCGTGCCGAGATCCTCTTAATTATATGTCTTCATCACAAACCGAGAACTGTCAACGGAATAACTTTGTCAAAGAGAACCGAGTGTAAGAAAGATTTGTATGAAATTAAATAATTATAGTTGAAGAATTATCTTGAAGGTTGTAACAAAAGTTACTTGTTATCTTAAAATGGTTTTTATTTTTGTTTTTATTAGTTTAGTTTTTGTAATTGTTTACATTACAAATATTTTCTTTTCTTAATTTGGCTAGATCCAATAATATCTCACAGGCTTCCCTTTTTCTTCCATAAAGGATAAGTTAGGTGCCGTACTTCATTTCCAATATGTCTAACAAAATCAAACTCACAAAAATAGCTCCCGTCAGGCATTCCCCAATTTTAATACGATGGTGTGAAAATACTACGATACAGTAGTATCAAATTCTCTATAAAAATAATAGAATATTCTTAATTAAGAACACAACTTCTTAAAAATAAATCCCAAAGCGAACTCCATATTCGATAATTAGGTGTTAAGACATGAAACCGCCGTGGAAGTACAAAAAGAACCACACACGTCAAAAATATGTCACTCAATTAGCGGCGTCTGTCATCTTAATATTTATACGCTGAGGCATGCAAAATATGCAGCGGGGATCTCAGATCTACCGCGATATAGTTCGGTAGCTCCATTTTTCTTGAGAACTTACACAATTGCTAATTTATAATTTAAATGTATGATGTTAAGATTGAAAATCGGTTAAAGCTGTTTTAAATTGATAAATTTAAAGTTTTATATTTGAGGCACCGCTAATGAGTTGGTTGCCGCTTACGATATTGAGGTATTAAAGCGAAAATTTGTTATATAATTAGAAAAAGTAGTTTTCAGGCAAAAAATGGGTAGAAAGCGGGAAAAAGAGCGTCCTAACTCCCAATATTAAGCTTCCTCTACCTTCCCTGCTCTTCTTCCACCTTAAATAGACCCCATATTGTAATTGCCAGGTCTTAACCATCCTGAGTGGTTAATCAATTGAATCTCAATCACCACATCGAGCCATTGCTTCTTTGGGAAAAGAATTCTTCTTTTGGCCCCGGTGGTCTTTCTCTATCTACTCGGTTACCTGGCAAAAACCATGACACTAAAAACAATACGTGAACTTTGATTATCGAAAGTCAACTTTAGTTCGTGGTCAACCTTTCTTTCTTACCGTTCTTATAACAAGTAAATTAATTATTTTTTTTACAATAACCTAGCAAATCTAAAGTTACAAAAACGTATAAGTATATGATATGTAAGAAATATATTTATTTAGAAAAAATGGTAGGCATACACAAAAATTACTCAAATATAACCATAAATTTAGACTATAACATCTCATCAAGGATCAAAAGATTTAAGATCAAAAGTGTTACATATCGCTTTACGCATTATTGATATTAAATTGCTTACTCAGCCCTTTAAAAGGCATTAATTTAATTTTATTTTATAATTCATTACATTTTATAAGTACTTCTTTAAAATAAAATTTTTGTGATTTTTTTTATAAGTTAAAATCTACTAAAAAAATCTTGCTTAAAGAAGGATCACCAATTATTTTTTTAGAAATACTCCATTCTCCATTTTTATTCTGACTTCGATTGGTTGGCGAAACCAAAGACAGATCAGATCGGGGAAAAGATAATAATATAAATATCATACCTCCCTCGAGTGAGGATCGAACTCCCAACCGTCGCATTTAGTCAGACATTCTTCTGCGATGGTTTCGAAGGTATATTGGTAATTTTTCTAAATCACACGACCAGTTAGTTCAAAACAATTTTTCACATTAACGAGGACGGCGCGGGCGCAGGCGGTAGATAGCAGCCATTTGTCGACCTAACCGAGCATGCATGATGCATATGCCATGCATATTTACATGCCAATTAGTTGTATACCACTTTAACCAGTAAAGTATCTAACATAACTATGAGAAAATAACTTAATTAAAATATGTAAATCAAGAACATGAGTTTTTGGTCATTACTCAGTTAAGTTATTAGTTATTAAAAGATTTTGATGTTAAAATGAAAACGGAAAGCGTTCACGAAATTAAATTAACAATTTCTATATCGCGAAGGAAAGTAGATGCTTGTTTGGCGACGAACGACGATGAATGATAGATGATGCTACTGAGCAATTGAGAGATGCCTGAATTTTGCGGTGCTAGTGTTAAGACACTCCGTTTCCGTTCCGCTCTCCATCCATAACAAAAAATAAGCAAAATGTTAATAAGCCTTCATTTTTGACAAATTGTATTTAACCATTCTTTAAAGAATTAAAGCGTTAAATATATATCTTAATTAACACCTAAAGTAGATTCCTTAACAGAAAATATGGCATAGCATTCCATAATGGGAGGTCCACATCAAAGAGAAACCATTAAAGACAAAAGTGACAAATTATCAAAAATAAGCACGTGTTACGAGTATATTTCAAAATTTTACTTCAAATAATTTGTTAAAAGGCTCTTATGACTGATTATGAGGCAAAAGTCATGGGTTCCATCTATGTTTGTTTAAATTATTTTCTTTTCATTAGATTCATATCCTGCAGATAACAGGGAAGGTAGAAGGAACCTAGGAGCGTATTACACATTAAGATATACAATTAAAGTTAACTGAAAGTTTCGTAGTTATAATCATATAGGTATGTATTGATAAATAATGGAACACAAATAATTGACAAAAATGCTTTACAAAATTAAAAAAAGTACACTGAACGTAAAAAGTGCTAATATTGCTTAAAACTTTTTATTGGTTGGAAATTGTAACAATAATTTAAGTGCTACATATAAAAATTCCATATAATAAAATAATGAAACTAACGGTGTTGAATTCCGTCACTTCCACACAATTTTTCGAAGTTCACCGGAGAAAGGAGAACCGCGTGTCCTCTAGATTCTCTTCTTAGATAAAACGGAGATCTGAAAAAAAAGCAAATTTCAGTTTTTTGACACCATTTCAAGCTTTCACTAACAAGGTACTGACAGTTCATATGGCAGGGTCAAAAATCTGTTGACAGATCGACCACGTGGTATCTCGCAATTACGACTGATTTATTGGCGATACCCTCGAAGTGGTTACGGCGAGGAATACCACCCAGCTAGCTGCGGCTCCTTTGTGCCAGGTCAGACGTTTTGCTATGTGTCAGAGCTTTTTACGATGTAGATGTTGAACTTTAGAGACTGGCGGGTGAATTTAAAAACTGCCGTGTTATATTTTTTTTGTATTTTATATTGCAAAGGCCAGTCGTGACGCAGGTGCACAAGTGTGTGACTCTAAACGCGACTGGTTGTGGGTTCGATTCCCACTCAACTAATATTTAATATATTTAATATTTCCTTTATACTTTCTCCGGTAATGCTCGAGGAATATGGAGAATGGAAGTGTCTTATTGGTACTGGATTCTCTTAATACTAGGTTCCCAAGTTCCGTCTGCCTACCTTTCTATACGTAAGATACAGTGAACAACCTAATGTTAATACAATAACAACGCACGGCCGAAATATTTGCTTAGTTAATTGAAAGCAGAGGATTTCCTGAAATCTTTTATTTTAACCCATTACTTTTACGATTAAAATTTTAAAGCTTTTCTAATTCTCTATATAGATAAAATAGCATTTAAAGTAGTTTTTTATGTATTATAAGTTAATTGTGTTAATAAAACAAATAGTACAATAGTAATATATATACGAAACCCTTCTTTCTATACATTAATAAGGTGGGTGGCGTCTTTAGCGATACAAGACATGGCGCCAAATGTTCCCAAATTCAATGTTTATACGTTATCTCCACTAGATAATTGGTGTTTTTACCTAAATTGGCTGTTTTTAACGTTTTTTTTTCTATTTCACTTAAGGGCAGCTGCTGCGTAAGATAGTAGTCGTCTGAAATTTTAAGTTGTTTCAACTCAACTCAACTGTCTTGTAATTCTTAGAGTATTTGAAAGTTATTAAGAAATTATTTTACAGCTTCCAAAGGGGAAAAGGCAAAGATAGACAGAGGGAACCTAGGATCAAGGTACTCCGTTCCGCATTTTTTGCCCAATTTTCGATATATTGCTTGTTGAGTGGCGGAAGTTAATGCCAATGAATATATATAGCCATAATGAACAAAACAGAAAAGTAAATAAATAAAGATGAAACAAAAGTTAAATGTGCACATTTTATTTATTTTATTAAAAAAAATGTTTAAAAAATAATTTAACTCTTTCATGGGCCAAAAAAGTAAAATACTTACATAATGTAAGAATATTGATAAAAAATCCAATTTTTGCGACCTTTATCGATGAATGTCTTTAATAGATACATGTACGAGTAGGTATCTATATTCATAATACACTTAAACAAAATGTTAATTTAAAAAAGCCCTATTCAGCAAAAGCAAAAGCTCTTTGAGCCGCCGCTTGTTTTGAGAGGCTCATGTCTAATCCCGTGTTTTAGCTGAGTTTAGCTCCGGGGTGGGCTAAAGATGAAACTGCATCTAAAATAACACAGCTTTCAATAACCGAATTCGTATTGTCGATATCCCGCATATTTAAAAAATGTTAACGTTTATTTTGACTGTATATAGTAATAAAATGTAAATAGAAATTTATTAATATTAAAATATAGTATGAAAAATAAATATTTAAAAATGGTATATTGACTTATTTGATAAATATAACTTTTTTATTTTTATTTTTTTTTTATAACGAAAAACATTGAAAATTTTACTATAATCTTAATTATCTAATTCAAAAAAAGGTAATGCATAAATATTATTGTAACAAATCCAAGGCCGATATCTAACATTGAGTACATTTACATATTTACATATGGTAGAATAAAAAAATAATAAATTCTCCATTCTCCACTATCTTTCTAAAACACTTCTTAAGAAATGGTAAAACCTGAGTCGTAGCTGATCCGTATTTTCAATATCGAAATAGAAACATATTTAGAATGTGGAAGGGATACTAGGTTCCCTCTGTTTACCCTGTTCTGTGTGGGATATAGCGTGAAAGTAAAAAAAAAGAAAATAGATTTCGTTTATCAGATTCTATCAAGACATTTTGTTCCTTGCCTTCCGCCCAAATTGGAGACGTTGTGAACTGAACCCCGCACTTCCCACAGAAGGAGTTGATTATCGAACCCACGACCATTGCAATCAGGTTACAACGATAGCCTCCATGCATCTTTGACCGGGAAAACTAAATGGAATTGTATCCAAAACCATCTGAACTCTGTCTTTATTTTCATAAAATTTACAACTATTATAAAATTTCTACAACCCCAAAAAGGCATAGTACAAGCCTCATAAACTTGTAAGGACCAACTGCATATGTCTAATAAACATCACTGTAGTATTATTGTAACAAATAACAATATTATCTATCAATATTAGCCGACTCTGTCCGCTTTGACGATTCGCCTTTTGTACTCCTCTTTATTTGAAACCAGTTTTGATATGCGACTTGTGTGTTGCAAAATAAACTTTAACGCTTTGGAAAAAAGATTATTACAAGTGAACTTTAAAATGGTTCAAAAGCTTTATATTACATTTAAGGCTAATTCTTTTGAACTTATATGTGCTATTTGAATTTAAACTTTATTTTTAAAAGATTAGAGTTTTTTGTTAAATATCTAGAGGCCTATCTGAAGTTGGGACATGTGGGAATATGAGATTCACATTTGATCAAAATCTCGATTGGTTTCGAATTACCTAAGTAATATTATTGTTATAGAAGATAATGTAATAATAACATATTTTTTTTATTTAGTTAGAAAAGAGTTGAATTGTTGCTAGGCGAGGCGAGGGTGCCTAGAGTATGTATACGTTGTAAATATCTATTAGAAACTAAGAAAAACCCATAATAAATATTAACCGTTGTGACGCGGAGACAGGAGCATGCGATTGTAAACGTGACGGTTGTTGGTTGGTTGATTTCCACTTGAAGGAATGAATAATTTCTGCACTTTGCCTTTCAGTTCATTCCCCTGTTCTGTAAAGGCAAAGTCCACTTTGTAATCAGCGAAAGCCGGAACGCAGGTGAAATAAAAGTAAATCATTACTCAAATGTGAATCGAATTCACAACCACCAGGTTTACAATCAGACCCTGTTCTATTGCGCCTTGATAGCCTCGGATAGGTTTGGTAGAGTTCTAGATAATTCATTATAATGAATTTAAAATACATATATACAAAATAAATAGATTTTTTATTGAAACACAAAAAAATATATAAAGCTTTAAGCACAACATTAAACACAAAAGTTAATCCTCCAAAAAACGCAATCTCCATTTCTAACTAAACCTAAAAGTACACTCGACTTCGTTTAAAAAGGTGAACGAAAGAACACCGCCGGGCTCCAACAAAAACACTAATGACGATGCATATCGACAATTTGCTACGTACGATTGAACTGCGTCAATGCGATTTGTGCCCCACGTAGCTTGTAACGGCTTCGACACCCGTGCAAGGCAAAAAGGAACCTAAGGGTAACAACTAAAGTTGATATTTACTAAGAGTTTCATATAAATATTTGGCGAAATGAAGACATGATCGTATTGAGGGCCATAAAATATTATCATTTATCATTCGGACGTGTTTATTGCAATAGTTGTGGTAAACGTCGGCGTAACCGATGTCAATGATGAATACATCTGCGTTGCAGAGCAAGACTCCCTTTGTAGTTTTTATTTCTTGCCGAAATGTGCGGAAAATAGGTAAAAATTTGCACCTTTTTTATTATTTTCGTGTGTTTTTATAATTTTTTTAGGGAACTACGTGTATATAATTATATATGTATATGTATATGTATTTATATATGTGCTGGAAATTCTCAGATTAATATTGTTGTTTGGAATATTTATAAAGCAGTTTTACATTCTTCTGGCACAGCGGGATAGAAAGATCCTAGAAAGAGTTATGTATCCAAAAAAAATTTCTGAGTGGAGATCGATCCCACAACTATCGCTTCAGAACAGTCATTTGCCGTCCCACTACGCCATGCCAACCTCTAATATTTATAATTATTGTACGCGCAGAACTTTAATATAACATATCTACGCACAGTCAACGGTTTTTCCCCAATTTAAATACAAAAACCGTTATTTAAAATCGTAAACGTACACACAAATATCGATAATACAAAACACAAACAACACAAAATAAAAATCGACAGCAATTGAAACGATTGAACGCCACATCCATCAGTCGCAAATGTGTTGATCAAACTTAAATTTAATCCACCTTTTGTGAAATACGCGACGCCATTAACTAGTATCCTACCACATTCTTCCACCAATATAAACGATTTACGGCAAAGCGTGCCAAATCTTTTGAACGGTACCACCATATAACCGTTCTAACCACTGAGCCCATGATAGTTTTATTACGGATCCTTTCTGAACATCATGAGTTCCTTTCACAGGACTCTAATGTTATAGGGCTGTCGTAAAACAATAAATTAGACGATTGTTCATATTAGGAACCCATCTATGTAACTTGTTAGCTACGGTCGTATAAAACATTAGTGATTTTTATATATTCTTTAGACAAAATAAATGACTGCTTAGTGCTTCTTTTTAAAGTGATGAAGTGCAACTTGCAGTTAAGAGACAGCGGGAGGCGTGTTTTAATAGAAATTGTGGTAAAGAATTACTTAGCACTTATTATTGAGCGAAATGTCAATTTGTCATGGTCTGGTTGTGGTTTGAAAGAAAAAGCGAAAAAAATATTAACTTCACGCTTTTTCACGCTTAGCAGGGTAGCGTAGTGTTAAAATACTCCGTATCGTAATGTGAAACATATGCTTGTATTTTCTTGTATTATTTGTGTTTTAGAAAGTATTTAAAATAATTTAATAAGTATGGTTTTGTTAAAATCCTATATTTTAGTCTTATTTTTATGATATATATTACCATGTATTCTATTTATAAATATTTTTCACATATTTTTCACATATTCTGATATAAGCTACTTATATTAGTATAATATTACATCTAAATCTGTTCAGGAGCTTTTTTTCGTGAAAGTGCTCATAAGTTTTCACATTCATAATTTAACAGAATTTAAAAAAGCTAAGATTGTATGTAATGTGTAGAAGAAATGAACCCATCTAAAATAAAATATTTTGTACTTCAAGGAAAAAATATTTGTTATAAAATATCAGATTATTTTGCATCAAAAATTGCTTATCATCGTGTTTTTGCCAAACACCCAGTAGCAAGAAACAATAAGTACAATATTTGTCCCGCGGGATCAAAAATTATCACCAACTCTGGCATAAAGGAACTCCCTGAGGGACTCATTACTAAGCATTTTAATATACATCAAAGTACTAGCGACTGTCTATTATAATAAGGGAATGCGAAAAACTAACGATGTTTTTTTCAAATAGCTTTAAAGTATGTTTTATTAATGTGTACATTAACATTGTAACGTGTACATTAAAAAGCTCTTCCTTGACTAACAGACATTCGACAGTAGAAACTACTGGGCTTACAAAGGAGGAGAGCACTAAACCTTTTTTTCTCTTTCATTTTTGCGCTATACAAGTAATAAAAAATTGAATAGAAATACATATTGCGGAATACAACTCTGCACTATATAAAAAATATAAGTATTGTTTAAGCTTGAAACTGCGTCCAGTCATTTCATCCAAGGACAGTTGGATACAATCGATATACTCGTAAAAAGTTTGTGATATACATACATCAAACACTGTAATCACATTCACAAATACCTACTAACAGAAAACTCTAATTCAATATTTACTTAAATACTAACGACAGAATACCTTCACGTTTGGAACTCATAATGAAAGAACCGAGCTGCACACAATGAACATTTTACATAATCTGCTTACGTCCGAAGATTTATTTAACGTAAATCAAAAGTCAACAGTCGACCAGCCAGCCAGCCAGCTTGCACAAAACCACGGTATCGCTAACTAACACTCTAATGCCTTTGTCGTCAACACACATCTACTAAACACGTCAACAGACAAACATACGATAAAGTCATAACTGCGGAACTATATTTGCAACTGTACTGCAATGGTACAAGGTTCGATTTCCATTCGCGAATATAAACGTCGGCGTTCTTTATCCAAAGACCTAAATGGAGATGTCGAAGCCACACGGGGTAGCAAAGCGGCCGACGCAAAAAACGAACAATACCCAAGAGTTATGGATACAAAGCGACATCAGGATATAAATTATTTCATCTGTTCAGTCCTTTCACTATAATATTGGCAAATGTTTCCATTCGAGACGAGCCACGCCCCGTGCCAGGTTTGTAAAGGTCTCTGTCGACTGTATATCCACACCTCATACGTTTAAAGTCGGTAATGGTGGACATGGGCAACGGGACGGTGGGCAGCGGCGCGTCACAAAGTCGTCGTACAGTCATCGTTTCTTTTACAATTTTTTCATTGAAACCAACATATATTTTGACTGTGATGTTTTTATTATTTTTGTCCGTGATTCGCTTTAGGATCAATAGCTGAGTATCGGCGGGGTTTTTTCTTAAAGACCCTCTCTCTATGCATATCGAATGGACAGTAGATATATTCACGCGCGCCGCATGTGAGAGTATTCTGGGAAACGCCGACAAAGTCGCTAGCTAATTATCTAATGGGGTACTATGGGGTACAATGTTGACTTTGTCCAGTATTTTGGCTTCCGTTCATCGTTTGCTATTAATCAGCCGTAAGAAGCCTTAAACAAGAGCATAATATGACATTGTATTTTAGAATTAATACATTAGTTGTTCAGCCAACTCTAAATTGATTATGATTCAAGAAAAATATACATATTATTCAGGTAAAGAAAACAATTTAAATTTCCTTTATTTTTTGAATAAATGAAATATATATTTATTAAAGCAACATACATATTATTATATTTTCTAAACCTATAATAATTTAATAACATATGTATCTAAGAATCTATTCTTCAAAGTTTGGTTTTTTTTAGCTTTACGCTACTACCAGAGCGAAGAAATGAAAATATTAAATATTTTATTTCCTCGAGTGGAAATCGAACCTTATAGTCGCACGCCTGTACCCTTGCGCAATGACTGGACTCCAACTTTTATAAGCATTATGACTTATTTATATAAACATTTCTCGAAAATAAATTTAATCCACAATCATCATGTTATATGTTGAGACATCCCTCAACTGCGCTCTACCGTTACCCTTATCGGCGCTTTCCAAATAAGTGTAAATGCACTCAAAATTTCAATTTCCTTTTCACCTATTTAGTTTAACATCAAAATGAATCTATTATAACACAGCAAAACACTATCCTAAACCCTTTGTTCCAGCAAACGCAGCTTGCTGACAAAAATCAATCTTAGAAGAGATTTTAGATTTTAGTTTTTTTTTTCTGAACTGCTGGGTTCTTCGAAAGTAACAATATAACGCCGGAAACCAAACGGTAGTGTTGCATAAAAGTTGTTCACGTTATTAACCAAGTCGCGGGGGGTTTCATAAATCTTGTTGACAAAGATATACTCGTAGTGCATAATTGGAATCGAGTTCTCTCACTCTGTTTCAATGTTTATAATTTCTTATTTTCGGACTCTACCTGCCGTCTTGAGTGTAATTATAAATATTTTACGAATAAACGACTTGTTATATTATGATTTGAAAAAGAAATTATAATAATAACCCTGCACATCACTTTCCACTCAATTTTGAAGGTATTGTGGTTTGTGTATTAGCGCGGAGAAATGAAAATAATAAAATTCCTCCGAGTGGGCATCGAACCTGCAACCAGCCCATTTACAATCAAACTTAAGTAGTTCATGCCAAAATATATAATCGTGGTTCAAACTGTTCAATAAACCATGAGTTTATAGTGTAAGAAATAATTTTAAAAAATTGACTCTTTTTACCAGATTTTTTGCTTACCGTACAAGAAAATGATAAAATGAACAGAGAGTTCATTTGTATTATTATTATCATCGCTAAGATCGATAACGGCTAACAACAAAAAAAACAACAACAATTTCTACAACCTCACAGCACTACCGAAATCTTAACACATTTGAGCTTGCATTGTGCTCAAGAACAATATGAAATTCCACAATTAAACAATGGATATCCATCATGACATTAGTTTGACTAAATGTAAAATCTCCACGCGTATTACTTAACTTATAATGAAACAGTAGGAACCTACAGAAGCACATTGTGTGAGTCTCACAAAAATCAACAAAATGAACATAATAGTGTATTAGCGCGTGAAAATCGGCAAAACGTGCACACCCAAGTAGCGTCTAGGGCGTGGATAATTGAGAATGTTTGTTTTTTTGGGGAAAAATAAATTGAGAGGTCGTAGTGATTCAGTGGAATAGCGCTTGACTGTACATGTGATGGTTGTGGGTTCAATTGCTACTCGGGGGAATTACTTATTATTTGTCAACTCTCTGGTAAAGTAATTTGCGGTATTGAGCTCCGCTACCCAACTCTGGATGTCTCGAATAAGGGCGGAATCCGGAAAACGAATAGCTATGTAAATATATATACAGACACTCTACAAATATGTCGATGAGATTTAAGAAAGCGGAAAAAAAAGATATATGTAAAATTATAAATAATATTAAAACACAAAAATCTCCCGGCGTTGATAATATAAGACCCCTCGATATTAAGTGTATCTGTACAAAAATCACACAAGTCATATGTAAGTTACTCAACACAAGTGTTCATTCGGGCTCTTACCCTGACGACCTAAAAATTGGAATAGTTAGGCCAATTTTCAAAAAAGGATGTAAACAAAATTATAATAATTATCGCCCTATTACAATTCTGCCCGTAATAGATAAAATAATTGAAAAATTTATATCTAATCAAATACACGAATTCTATAAAAGTAATAATATACTAGCTTGTCAACAATTTGGCTTTCAATCCAATAAGAGTACGACACAACTACTATCTGACCTAACCGACTACGTTAATGCAAGCTTAAATAAGAAAAAACACGTTTTAATGGTATTCGTAGACTATAGTAAAGCCTTCGACATCCTGCAACATAATATTTTGTTAGAAAAATTAGAAAATACAGGCATTAGAGGACCCTTGCTGAGATGGTGTGAAAACTACTTAGCAAATCGAGCATACGTGGTTAAAATAGGTACCGAATACAGCGAAAAAGTGGATGTTACTGAAGGCACAGCTCAAGGTTCGGTATTAGGCCCCCTTCACTATCTGGCATATGTAAATGACTTGCAGCATGTAATAGGTAATAGTCAACTGTTCCAATATGCGGATGACACTTGCCTCGTAGTAGCAGACACAGATATTAGGACAGCTGTGGAAAATCTTCAATGCGACTTTAATTTGCTCTGTAAATGGTCACACGACATAGGTCTAGTAATAAACCCACAAAAAACAAAACTGCTGCATATATGCTCAAGTCACAACAGATTTTTGGGCAAGTACGAAATTATATCTCACGACCACGATTGTATGCATCGTAATAGTATGACCTGTAACTGTAAGGCCATTGATCAAGTTGAACAGCATTTATATCTAGGGCTTATTATAGACAACAGATTTAATTGGGATAAACACATTGAATATATATGCAATAAACTACGGCTTATTACAGCAAAACTCTATTTAGTGAAAAACAAACTTCACTTCAAAAATAAAATACAATTATATTCAGCTTTAATGGATAGTATAATTTCATATGGGCTTAGTAGCTACGGTCGAACATTCAGAACTCATCTCAACAAAATTTATAATATTCAATTAAAAACACTTAAAATGATTGCACCATCGTCAGTAAGACAAAAATTCTACCACAATGAACATAAACTTTTCCAGTATTGCAAAGTATTACCAGTACAAGATAAAGTAAAACATATTTTACTTAAAGAAAATTTCTTTTATCACAACAGAAACTTCAAAGAACACAAAATATTTACGAGATCAATTTCAAATAATACAATAGAAACAACTGGAGCAAACAATTTTTATGGTAAAAGGACAACAAACTATATAATCCCAAGACTGATTAATGAAATACCGAAAACCCTCAAAAACAAAATTACTATACATAATATAAAATACAAAATAAAAGATTTTTTCTTATCAAATTATTAAAGTTAAATAATATAAAATAAATATTTAAGAAATGAAAAAAAAAAAAAAATAATAATATAATATATATTTTTTCTTGTAATAAAAGTAACACACTGTAGCTCGACATTTAAAACGTACGCGTAGTTATAAATACGCATCTTTTTTCAACCTACCTCACAATCACATTTTTTTTTTCGTTAGTAATTTTGTTTATTTTTGTGTTTGTTAAAAATATTTGTATCTTTGTATAGTTTTATGTTTTCTATAACTCAATGTACTTAGGAATGTGCAGTGGTCACACAAGCCAAATCGGGCTTAAGACCGCGAAGAATAATTATTTTTAATGTACTTTGTTATAAATAAATAAATAAATAAATCTGTTATTAAAAAAAAACATAAAAACGTAAAAAGCCTCTTTTAGAATGTGTAATATAAATAAAAAACTAAAAATTAACACAATCGCAGAATAATTTACACTGGCAGTCTATTAAAAACATCGTAAGAGAAATTGCCAGTCAAAAAAATGGAGACCTCTTAATCAGCATTTTCAACGGTAGCGTGAATGGAGTTGAAAATTTTTCATAATTATTACAAAAGACTTAACAGTGAACATTACAAACAATTGTCTACGATTTGACTTGTTATTGTATGTGCGCTTATCGCTTTGTGCTCTCGACTTCTCTATATTCACATTTTATATAAATACAACTACCTAAATAAAATAATCAGGTTGCAGGTGGAAAAAAAAAAGGTAATATCTTACCTTACCTATACCTATATCTTACCTATCTAGTAATATGTCCTAAGCGTAGGACGCGGCGTTCGGTTCCGCCACTCATTACGCAATGCCTCCGAATATAGCAGGGTAGGCAAACTGAATCTAGTGTTAAGACACTCCATTCAAATAAAGACTTCCATGCCCTACTTTTGGCCGAATTCTGAATTCAACGACACGGAAGTGGCGGAATTCAACGACGCGCTTTGCCTTGACACCGTTACGTATAACTTATATTACCTATTAAATATTTCATATTCTCGAGTAGAAATCGAACCCAGAACCTGTCCCGCTTACAGTTCTTTTGCGCCTACGCCACGACTTCCCTCAATACACCACCATATTAAAATCAACATAAAATATTTAACGACATTACATCATCAAAACATTGTTAATTAAAAATGTTAATGACCAAAATAATTTATTTGAGGGCGAGTGTCAAACGTTTACAGGTTCGCACCACCATGTATCATCTGTAACTGTAATGAGTCGCCGCGTGGGGCCAACTCTTTATTTAGAGAGCGGGATTTATATGTTGCTAACATGAAATCTGGATGCGAAATTATAATTACATATGTTGGTACGTATGTTTATGAAGGAATTGTGGGAAAATGGGACAGCGTGACTGTAAGCACGATGGTTGTGGGTTCAATGTACTCTTTTAGGCCAGTCGTGGCGCAGTTGTACAAGCCTGCAATCGTGAACGCGATACGTTGTGGGTTTGATTCCCACTTGATATAATATCTTTATTTCGTCGCTCTGGTATGATAAAATACTGGGTTCCCAGGTCCTGCTATATTTGGGATACAGCGGGAAGTTAAAAATAAAACATTAATATATTCAATTTTGCTCAGGGTTTGCTTGAGCCTTCCTTCTTTCCAAAGTTCATTATGAACATTCCCAAACAAAGCAACTACCGAACTGGGTAGTTAGTTAGTAAGCACAGCCCACACATCTCCAACTACTTAAACACTCAAATAGCCTCGTTTGTTTTCACATACCCGCACATAAAAATGAAAGTAAGTATTTATAGTAACAAATGCCTTGGCCGGTGGACAACGCGAGGCAAAGTTACGTCATGAATCATTCAAAAGCTGAAAATTCTTGACCAAAAGTCAGCTAACAATGAAAATGAAGACTGTGTTAGAAGGAATGTTAATTAAAGCGATTTAAATTTGTAACCTATTTGTGTAATAAAGGAAATATGTTAATAATTGTGTTACGTAACTAGAATGTATACTATTTTAGGAAATAATGAAATTATGAGAAAACCATATAATTATGCTTTAAAAAAATCTATCTAAATTATCATTTTTAAGACTATATCCTTACATTGAAAACTAACGTTTCAACCATTCAAAAATATTTATTTTATAGCAAATTTGTCGAATAAAATACAGAGAGAACCCAGTGCTTAGACAATCCGTTGCGCACTTATCTTCTAATTTCCAAAACATTGTATATTTAAAGAGAATATCAATACCCCATATTACATTCTATCTACTAAAAGTAGGAAAAGTTTGGGGCTTACATATAACCATTTCTTTAAGTGGTATCAAACCTGCCACCATCACAATCATGACCCCCCTAACCCCTATCCTGACCACACCAATACAAACAAATGCCGTGTCAACAATTTCCACTCACATTAGTCTCCTTTCATCCACCATCCAAGACTAACCGTATTAGAGGAATTAACATTCAAATCAGTAGCAACGCTCGCTTATTTCGGATTCCTCTCGACAATGTACGAACAAAGGTCAGTTGGAGCAACAGTAAATCTTACGGCGACGATCTGGTATCCACTGAGACTAGAGGATATGTCAAAATTATTCTATTGGTACGCTCGTCGCGTTAGTCTTTGTTATTTGGTTTTTTGTTTGCTTCTTGCATTTGTTTTACGTGTGGAAATAGTTTTTTGAATGCTTTTTAGGGTTCCGTTAACCTTTTAAGGAAAAAAGACCCTATAAAACCACTTTGTTGTCCGGCTGTCTGTGCAGGTCTGCAAAAAATGCTTGTAGATATAGAATTGAAAACCAAACCTACGGCACCTGAAAAAATGTATTTCTACTTTCAAGTGAGGTATAAGATGAAAGGCCGGCTGGCTAAGCCTGAATTTCAGAAAAAGTTCGAAACGTCTAACTTTTGTACGAAACCCTCTGTGGGTGAGCCCGACTCGCGCTTGTCCGGTTTTTTATTTATTGTTGCCCTAGTTCTAGCTAGCTAATATATGTATACCAGAAATTGGATAGTTGTAGTTCTACTAATAAAAATATTTAAAGCATAACAGATTTTCAGGAGAAATAGAATTATTACATATTTTTACAATTACAATTGAACTGAAATTACAATTTGCAACACATACAATGTCTAATGATTTTTAATCAAGCCTAACTGGGGAACTGTCTTAACACTACTTTCCCTCTGCCTTTCCCTCTATGCTGGCACAAGCATTAAGCTTTCCCTCTATGCTGGCACAAGCATTAAGCTGTTTTTCTTATTTCATTTTAGAAATATGCCATAATATAAGACTAGCTCTTTCATAACTTTTAATGGCTCTTTCAATACCGAAATCTTATGAAAGAGCCAAATGACACATTTTTAAAAATTTTATTATTATTGTATTTAAGGGTTATTTCGTACGAAATTACCTAGTTTAATAAATAAATAATAATTTGAGGAAATTTAATAAAAAAATCTTAATTTCTTTAATTAAAAGTATATTTTTTTGCCTCATTTAGTAAACTGGCTCTTTCATGCCACTTCTCCCTTACGTATTTATTTTAATTTTAAAAAAATGGTCTAAGTACCGTCTTTTTACAAATATATGTGTATTTCATTGTTTCCAATAGCTCACACTGCGTTTTCTTGTTGTAATTATCTAACATTTCAATAAGACTGCCCCGTATGTTAAATATCGTCTTACTTCTGACTACATAGAACTGAAATTACAAAATCCTTTACAAATGATTTTGTTTACATCATTTTTGGCTGCCGTCTTGGAATTGAGACTTAAAACTGGTCATATTTTACAAAATACAATACACTAAAACTTATTGTTATAAACGTGACAAGATGTTAGTTAGAAGAACAAAAGACTTTTTATTTATTTATGAAGTGAGGCCACTGACATTTATTATAGCACATGAAAATGTGTTGTCTTATAATGAATGTTAGAGTATAAATAATAATCTTGAAAACTATTAGTTATCGTCGTAGTCTTATGTACTCGTATATTTTTACATAAAATAGATTTGAACTAAATATTTGACATTTTTTTTTAAACGTATTCAGCTTAAAATGTGGTTAGGAAAACTACTGTTGTTAAATTGTAATATGAGCCTTTTAAGATTTTGTTCGTTATTGCTCGAAAAAATCGTGGTATTTTATATGAAAATGCTTCGTCAATTCGTATATTTATCTATCTATACCTTTCTCCAAAACCTAATCTATCTTCCAGTCAAAGTCTCATAAAAATGAGTTTAGCTGTTTCGGACATCAGCCCGGACAAGCAGAAAGACAAACAGAGAGAAAGACTTATTTTTCAAATTGTTTGCTGATATTTTAAATGTAATTTACAAAAAATTATAAGCACTTGAAAAGACATAGTTATAATTTTATTTATTTACTAGATATAAGAACATCTGTTTCAAAAGTTATCTCGATATCAATATTTGACAAACGCATCATAAAAGCAAAATTGTATTAAAAAAAACTAATATAACGGCCTTATTTTCAATATTTTGAATACATCGCTTAAACTTAGATATTGGTGCTTAAATCGATCATAGCGGTGGCGATGGTTATCATGACGTATGGCGTCGCTGCCAACTGACAAACTGAATTTTATTTTTATTAATACTACCTATACGAGTATATGGTAAACTACTAAGATGCGAAGGCGAAGGCTGGATCCGAAGAGCTGAAGATCGAGCTCAGTGGCGAGCCATTGGAGACGCCTATGTCCAGCAGTGGACGAGGACAGGCGGATGATGATGAGTAAGAAAATTAATAATTTCAAAAACTAAAATTGGGACGGCGATTGACTATAAGCGCGACGTTTGCGGAGATTATATTTGCTGTTTTGATTTCTAGTATGCAAAGTGCAGTATTGAGTTACGCGATCCCGCGAAAAGTGGGGAACCCTTTGCTTAACCTGCTGTTTGCGGGATACAGCGTGAAGCTGATTTTGTGGATTATAAAACGTATAAACCTTAAGTTTTGTCTTTTTATAGGAATTTTGAAATACTTACTAATAATCTCTTGGTGTTTGTATACATGCTACGGATACTTTCTTACCAAATTCTTGCTCTAGATGCCCAGGACTTTCGACTGCACGTTATCTTTTGGTTACGATTAGAAACAAAAGAAATTTACTTATTCATTTATTACGAAGAAACATAGGCACCTAAATTCTGTTATTTATTTACTTTTAAATTTTACAAAATTTCAATATTCTGTTTCATTCTATTTACCACACTCATTACAATACAAATAGCTTGCATTCTCAAAAGAAATTAACATTAAATACCACGTCGACTGATTAGCCGGGGGCGATCCATCACGCTAAAATATTTGTGTTAGTTAACTCCCAAAAAACACTTCCTCCCGTTATCGTACCATCGTTTGTACTAACTTCGTAATAATAGCCTAATTATTATTGTTTGAAATTAAAATACATATTTAGGTCAAGGAGTAATGGCTAGATATGTATTTTTTATTATGATTTTTATCTTTATTTCATGTTATCCCGCTAGTAGCAGCGTAGACAGATGGAGCCTAGTGCTAAAACACTCCGCTTTCCACTTTCCATGAAATTGTGGAGGCATTGCGTTTTGAGTGGAGGAAGTCAACGATCCATTTCTTCGAGTGGGATTTGGTTGGTTTATTTTACCATAATAAAATAAATCTAAAAGCCGTTCTACATATCGTTTTTTAAATCGTAAGGAAATCTTTTTACGGGTTCACCGCACGAGGTGTCGAGCGTGTTATGTGTCGGTGTTGATTCTTCACCACTGGCCAGGATCAAATCCAAAGGAATATCCATGAAAAACTAAGAAATCTGGACCATCAACCTCTACAACCATAACCCTTGAAACCCTTCCAATTTGTCTATTCCATTCGCAGGTTGAGATACTTTATCTATTTAAAAATTTAGACACACATTCATCGTGTATCTGAGTGACATCGTATCTCGTATTTATTATTATTGTGATCTAAAAAATTCATATCACAATAAGAGGTCCGCCGCCCTGTCACTTCCGCGTCGGTGCACTACGGATCCACAAAAAAACTATGATAAACGTATGACGAGGGTAGTCAGATGTTTTAATCAATCTCCATCGTCATGTGATAAGGTTTTAAATGTAAAAATTAGCTTAGTTTTTTAGTAGACTAGCTTTTACCTATGGTTTCGCCTGGACATCACAGTGCTCGTGGGAACTGTGGTCGCAGGTACAGTTGGTTACATCGAAACAAACTTTCAACTATTTGATAAATAGATTATCTGCTTGTGATAAATAAATCTTTATTCGAGAATATGAATAATTTTTCTTTCTCTTCTGTGGCAAAAAAAATAACATCGACCTTTCAACACAGAATATCTCGAAAATTGGGCGGAAAATTAAGAAGAAGTCTTAGCACTGAGAAAACTCGCAAAGTTGCTTTCTGTGTTGTTTCTTTATACTTTGCTATGATAAACATTTAGATATATTTTACAGCATATGCTAAAGAAAAGACACTAGTCACTAGTGGAACTAACCAGACCCACCAGGCACCCTATATTAGGTACATTATTTATTATCTGTGTTTATATACAAAAATGCAAAGATAAAGCATACTAAATAAACTTCCCTGAAAGCTATACTTGAGTCATAAAGTAAAAAGCTCGTTTGAACCAGCAATGGATCAAACGGCGGGTAAACAGATAGCACTTCCTTTAACAATTTCATTACACCTGCGTCTAAACACACGTTTCCGCTTACTCCTAGGCGGCCCTGAAGAGCTTTATGAGCCATACAAATGTATTATATTTATTATTTTTTTACCACTCCCTAAAAGTTATTTTTTTTATACATGGTAGCGCAGCGGCACAACGTTTGACTGTAAACCTGATTGTGGGTTCGATCACACTCGAGAATGAACTATTTTCAGTTCCTCGCTCATGTATTAAGACAAACCGTAGCGTTGAGTTCTACCACTAAATGTCAAGAAAAGATTTATCTTATTTCATTTTGTCTAAATTAGTCAATATAATACATTTAAGGTGATGACAATTTTACAGTGATTCTTAAAAGCTTCACGCTTTTTTCTATATGGAAGGTAAGCAGGGAAACCTCCGTTTTTCCACCCCATTTTTGAGACATTGCAGGAACTCAACGCCACGCTTTGTTTACAAAAGTGGGGAATCTTATCGTACCTGAATAACAAAAACAATACAAATTAACCCATAAGGATATTCCTATGTCTTCTTCTTCGTCCTGGCATTAATACCGGCTATTGCCAGGGTCTGCCCTCCTACTCAACCTACTCCACTTTGCACGGTCTTAAGAAACGGTAATGGTCAAGGATATTCCTATGTAAGAGCGTATAAAACAGAATAAATCTACATTTGTTTACATATTGAAATAACATTTCGATGTTGTAGTATGATTTTTCCAGTGCACATTAGTCGTAAATCCGTCAATACAGGCGAATATGTAAACGGTGATGAATGTTTCCTACTATCGACCATCAAAGGGACCGGTCTCCGGCGGACGCTCATCGCGTTACTCATTTAATCAAATATTGATTTATCATGGATCAAAGTTGTATTTTTCACCAATATTCCCTTTAATATTCCCTTAAACTTTTAACTACTGTAGATTTGACCGATTTACAGTATGACGCGGCGTTATGTTATGTCTTTGTTGCGCAATTCGGAAGTGTCGTTCAAATAGTGTTGATTTAGGTTATATTTTACTTAAACTGAAATACTCTACTGATAGATTACATGAGGCCATTCTACTTCCGCCACATAACACAAAATTTCATGAAAATAGGGCGGACTTGTCTTCGATCTTAGATCTCGAATTTGTTTCTAGGAAAAACGTTAAGATAAAAAATAACCACGTTATTCCTTTTTGTATAGAGTTTTGCATATTAAGTATCGCCATAGGTTTACCATATCTATGGAACATTACGTTTTACCGAGGTAGATTAAATTAATGAAATATAAGCAATACAGATATAATTGATACTCTACATATTTTTTTAACTATAGAGTTTCAAAAAGCTTTAATTCTGTTTAGACACATACAAATGTTCAATCAAAACTTGTAACTCACAATAGTGTATTTTGCCACATGTTGTTTTCCATAGTAGGTACATGAAAAACAAATCAATCTTGGACTTAACGGAGAGGATTGCGCCAGACGCGACGGGAACATCCGGTGACTTAAGATAAGCTATCAGTTCATTAATGAAAGCGACACTTAGCCTGGTTCGTACCTGGACTTCTTTGTGCTGG
>JAEBDU010010771.1:361-38099 GCA_016802625.1 Heliconius numata | reverse complement strand
ACTAATAATATAAAAGGCATGGAATTAGTAGTCGGGATTCATTCCTTACCTGAGTCTCGACAAGTACACTTACTTTACGGCACAGTGGTATCAATCAATAAAGTGTTGGAACCGAATGGTTGTTTCTATTATTAACCTGAAGAAGCTTATAATATATAAAAGGACTTGTCCTCACTGACTGAGGTAAGACGCACGCACAGCCGTAACCACTGATGGTAGAAACGTGGAATTTGGACAGATGTTTACTTTTGTAATCTGGACATCCACTAAGAAGGGATTTTGAAAAATTTTAACCCTAAAGGGGTGATATAGGGGTTGAAAGTTTGTATGGAAAAAAAATTTAATCGGCACCGATTCTTATAAAATTTGAAATTTAGATTTTTAAAAGTATTTAATTGAACACGTGTTTCATCGTTTTCTAGAATTCTTCCCCTAAGAGTGCAAATAAGGGGTTGAAAATTTGTATGGGAAAATTCTTAAATCGCCACCGATTTTTATAAAATTTGATATTTAGATTCTGAAAAATATTTAATTCAACATATGTTTCACGGTTTTCTAGAATTCACCCCCTCAGGGTGCAAATAAGGGGTTGAAAGTTTGTATGAAAAAATCATTAAATCACCACCGTTTTTATAAAATTTGAAATTTAGACTCTTAAAAATATTTCATTGAACACATGTTTCGTGGTTTTTTGGAATTCACCCCTAAATACGCAAGCGAAGTTGCGCGTGTCCGCTAGTTATTTTATATTCGGTAAAATGCCCTCACACTGACAGTTATCTTACACATGCAAGAGATTTTCCAATTCCGGCCTAGACTAATTAAACAATTTTTTTAATACTCAAGAAGCCTGCCTGTAAATTATAGAGAGTAAAAAGTGTAGAGAAAAATAATAAAATGATAATATTGATGAGAATTCACATAAAAAAAGGAATGAAATTTGAGAATTAAAAAAAAACCCATTGTATAAACAAAATCATTTTTATAATAAACGCCGAAATCACTTTTTGCTGTATTTGGATTCACAGTAATGCATATGTTTTAATCCTTTATTTTAAAAGTACTTTTGTTTTTTTATAACTTTTCAACGAACATTAATTAAGAATATGCACATTTTTCACGAATTTCGTTGTGAAATAAAAAGTTAAAGCCGTCTCATTGTAGAGTTTGTCAAATGTCATGTTTTTTTGATTATGGAGTTGCATCGAATATATGTACACGTAATGTTGCCCTTGTAAAAAAATATATTTTTATTTATGTCAGTTAGGAAGTTTAAATGTTAGTAGTTTATTATATAACTGAGGTGAAGCCCAAAAGAAGGGTTATGTTTTTAACGTGTATGTATGTATGACTATTCCTTGGTTACATTATAGCTATTAAACTGGTCAACCGATGTTGATAAATGCAACGCCATTAGGATTACTTTGATTGTGCCGGTAATATTAGATATTAATTCAGTTTATGCAGTCAAGTTTTTACAGTACAGTACAAGTAACCGACGAAAAGATAGAAAATAGTTTAATCACTCCGTTCTCTGCTTTCCTCCCGAAGTTTTGAATCATGCAGAACTAAAAATAGCACTTTGTCTACACTAGCGGGAAAGTAAAAATAATTGAATTAATTATCTTAATCACTAACTGCATGATAATTCAAATAGAAAAATATGAAAAAGGAGAAAAATAATATAAGCAGATGAATAACAAAATAATACTTAAAAGTTAATACACAGAAGCAATATACTAAACTGTCAGTTCTTTAGTTCAATATGAAAATAGTCGTAAATCAATAACGTTGATATAATATGTAGAAGGAAAACGAGTGTAGCTACAGTTTTCACGTTATAGTATAGAAACTTGGCACGCGGGCGGAGGTTAACAAAGGAAGTGTTGCCTTTCCTTGCAATTTAGTGCCAAATTTCGTACATCTAAATGAAATAACATTTATGTTTTTCTCGGTACAGTGCTAGTATTTTTTTATTCAATTATTTGTGCTTCTACGGCTTATTGTTAAATTGGAAAGACTCTCAGTTCTTCAGTTTCCACTGAAAATGTAATGTTTTTTTTCTTAATAGGTCGAGAAAATAAAATTAATATAAAAGTCATCCCTAACGGGATTGAACCTACGACCACTGCAAATATCCGCTGTACTATGTTGGCTTCGGTTTTCTTTTAATTTCGTATTTGTTGCAAGTATGATATTTTTTCCTTTGCCACTTTCTAATATAACTTATTAGGAGCAAAAAATTACATAACCCTCCTGTCTCCTGCGATATTTAAAAAAGAACAAAACGTCATTGATGCACCAAATTAGCGGAATGTGTAATACATTAGAGGCTGAAACCTAATCACTGCATTGCGTCTAACTATACGGAAGAGTTCTATTATATTTATATACATTATAAAATTGAAACAAAGATAACGAATTAAAATTATATACTTTTTTTATATCAACGACGTAGCTTTTAACGTAGCTTGATGAGAACGTAATTGCTTAGTGGTTAGAACGCTTGGACGGTTTTCCAAAAGGCTCGGGTTTAAATCTCTCTAAATAAGTATATTTCTGTCCTAAGTGTAGAATACTTCTTTAAATTCATTAAAAACCTTCTTAACTTAGCTCTGCACGATCAAGCACAAGTTGGGCGGAAATTGGAAAACACTATATTTTATTTACCTACCCTACTATACTGGAAAAATCGTGAAGCTATAAAAAATCATATAAAAAATTGAAATAACTATTAAATATAAAAATTCGATATAGTATACATTACTGTGCATACAGTACAAGTACCAGTATATACAAACACGTATGTGTGAAGAGATCGGAACGCAAATATAAACAGTGGTCACGCTCGAGACACTCGCAACGGTCGGTGACGGACAAATGGCCACTTGACACGAATCAGTGGAACCACTACAGACGGAGAGCGGTCCAAGTGACGGATGTAGCGATTTTTGTATCACGCTTTATCCCGCATATATATAGCATTTTAGTGTTAAGAATTATTTATAATAGATATCCATTTTCCGTCGCATTTACGAGACATTTGTTGAGTTGAGTGGTGGAATTTAAAGTGAAATAGTAAAATATTGAACCTACAACCATCGCGCTTACAGTCGTACATTGAGCTGGTATGGTACGATGGTCGAAATTGTTTGTATTCGAAATTATAAATATAAAATAACACCGTTTCTTGACTATGTGCTTTCTAAAATCTCTTAGAATATGTGTGCAAAGTTTTATGATAATCAGTTGAGCAGTATTAGAGTGAAAGCGTAACAAACAATCTTTCACATTCATTTATTATTATGTTATACACAAAACATTAATATTAAACCAAACACAAAAACAATAATTATGAGCAAACAACATATTTAAATGAGCGTTAACATAAATAAAAGTAGTAATCGCGATCGAGCCACTCCAAGCGGTCTCTGTGACGGATAAATGGCCACTTGACACGACTCACTGGATGTACTATAGAGATTCTGAATGTTGGTATATTATTGAAATATGTTGTATACACAATATTCTTGTGTAGGTTCGATTATTGTTTGAAGTAAATGTTTATGTTAAGATTATTAGTGTTTTTTTTATTAAGAAGTTAATTTCTCAAATTATCAATTAGAGCATGTAGAAAATATAGACAGACACTTATCTTCTTCTCGATTAACTTAAAAAAATGTCTTTTAAATTAAATAATATATATAATTTTTGTGATTGGGTAATCCCTTCTAAACTTTGGATTATACTTAAAAGGTTAAAATATATCAATATATTGTAAATGCACTGAAAAGAAATCGAACCTATAAACGAATTTACAGAAGTTTTTCCACTGTGCGATGATGGCCTTAAATTAATTGTATGAAGTTAATATGTTTGCTTTGTTACTGAATTTATTGTATAAATATAATGTTATAAACGTAATTCAAATAACATATGTATTATTTGGCAATAATTTTATTGACGAAACATTTATTATATTTATTTACTTTATTTATATGAGAAGACACTTTATTTGTTCTGTCTATTTTTTGAGTAAACATTTTTGTGTATTTACTATAGAGCTAAAGTTATTTTTGGATGAACTCAAGAACTGATTTATGAAAATTGAATGAATGAACTGAAATTGAATTAAAAAGTTACCTTACATTGGATACTATATTTACCGATGTAATTGTACCTTGTGTCCTACACACGTCTTTTTCTAACCGACTTCTTTAAAAGGAGGCAGTTAACAATTTGACTATATTTTTTAAGTTTGTTACCTTAGAACTTTTGGCTGGGTGAACCGATTTTGGTGTTTTTTATTTGAAGCTGGTGCTTTTTGCGTGGTACATTCTAATTTGGTCCATTTCTGACAATATTATCTATGAGAAAATCATATATTTTCATAGTAGACATAGTCTTAAATTTGCATTAAGTATGTATGAGACAAATGGATCAATAACTCAATATCACCCCAATCGATTTCGATTATTCTTTTTTAATTGGAAAGAATACATTTTAAAGATAGTTTGGTGAGGTTCTGATTATAGGGTCCTTTTTTTGTTAAAAATTATTTTAATACAGTTTTACGTTAATTTCCAAACATAACAAGACAAAATTAAATCGCTATCCTCTCTAAATTAAACCAAACTCGCCTGGTTACACTCAAACAGCGATCGTTGTTGCAGGATCGACAGCGGCAACGGCTGAGTGCAAATGAGCTTTTTTGTTCAATGTACAGTACAGTGCTTTGTACGTGAGTGAAATGTACCGCAACTCTCGAACTTCCCCCCGTTTCCATACTTCAATGTTTAAGTTTGTATAAGTTTTTGGTGAAGTTTAGTGCTGTGTTTTGGGTTGTTAAGTTTTTGTAATGTGTTTTTTTTATTAATTTCGGTGTTTCTTTTTTGATTAAGTGAAGAAGCTATAATTTAATCTGGACTAGCTTAGAAATATGAATGTAAGAATGAGGTCAGTCGTCGCGGTGAGGCACAAGAATGTTAGTTGTTCCGTCTCCATTCGAAGAAAAGTGCTTAAAAAATTCCGCTTCATCGGAAAATGGGGAACGGTAAAAAGTATTATCAAACTTTCCAGCAGATAAATGAAAATAATTCATATCCCCAACTCGAAATCGAACCCGTAACCGTCGTAGTTTAAATTAGTTAGGGTGTCGCTGTACCAAAATAGCCTCTAACTTTCTCATGTATAACAGATAAGTACGCAAATTAAAAATATTATAATTATCATACATATGAAGTAAAAAAATACCTTAACTCTTATAATATGCACATTATATTACAATATAACACCTACTCGGAACAAAACTCATTTGTTTCACAGTACTGTCAAATTATACAGCGTGTCACCGTGACAAGTTAAAGTAATAATGACCACCGGCCATTTTTCAAGTTTCTGCAAGTAACATTCTTAATGAAAATGTAAATTTTTGGAAAATAATTACACAAATATCATTCGTATAATCGTATGAGAATGATAAATGGATGCATTGTGTATTGGATGCGGTGATAGTGTGAGGAAATTGAGATATTTTTGAAATTCTGAATTTTAGTGTGTGTTTTCACATTAAAATGATAAAATATCTGGAAAATTTTAATTATGGACAAGTTAATAATTCTTATTCGAGATATGGAATTTAATTAAAAAGTCTTAGGTTATGAATATGTAGAAAAATTAAATAACATTTGTAATACATAGATTTACTATAGTTGTCACTTTGTCTGTTTATGACGTATGACGGAGCAGGCAGCATCTATGCCTGCTTGGTTATACTTGCTCTAATGTCAAAACATTTAGTTCTTTGCTTTTCCTAGTTAAAAACATAGTCTGTAGAGTGTCAGAACTCCATTTATTTTTACATATTTTTTTCAGCTGCACGTTGTATTTCTCACTTAGCAAGATAGGCAGAGGGAACTTGGACACCCATTGTTAAGATACTCCGTTCCTATTAAGATACTTCCAATTCCAATTTTTCGCCCAATTCTGGAGACGTTACGTCTTGAAAGGCAGAATTTAACGCCGCGGTTTGCCTTGTTACCAGAGCAAGGAAAATGGAAATATTTTTTGTCCTCAAGTGTGCCCCTGCTTCATGATTGGCATCTAATATCATGTAACATACAAAATTATAAGGATTTAATAAGAAGCGTTTATATAAAGCTTTATATGATACACATTAAAAGTAAGTACGAAAAGTACTACATTCTGTTAAAATGTTACAATCTTTGAAAGTAAAAGTAATTTATTTCATTATAACATCTAAGACGAAGTCGAAGGGAAATCAGTGTTGTTACTTAACTTTTAACTTCATTAAACGTTGATTGCTTCAAAATTTCTGAACGACTCAAAATTTCGCGTGTTTATATTATATCGTAAATCAATTAAGAGCATCTTGGCCTATACAGGGGTCGGCTTTATCATTGTTTTTTTCTTTTTTGATTTTTTTTCGTCTTTTCGCTGGATCCCTCATATAAGAGACAGGTAAAAGCAGAAGAAACCTAGTGTTAAAACACTCTGTTCCTCACTTTATGTCCAATTTTCGATACGTTGCGTGATGAGTGGTGGATTTCAACGCCAATATCTCAAGCAACGAAGTCAAAATAATTCATTTCCTCTAGTAGAAATCGAACCCACAACCATCATTTTTACTCTATTAACACGAAATTTCATTTCCCTAATTAAATAACAACCTAATTTAATAATTAAAATACTCAAAAAATATGAACGAGCTGTACATTCAAAAGGCTGTGGCCGTTATCTCCTTTATTATTAAAACAGACATCAAAGGAGCTGGCTTTCAAAAAGTTTTCAATAGCATTTCGATGAAGGAATAACTTCAAGTGAAGAGGGTTACACTAGCATAAGCCATTGTTACCAAATCTTTTGTCCCGACGACGGTACTTTGAGTGTAAGATTTTAATTAGATCAATGCCGCCATGTTTGATGGTAGCTTGGATTAGCTTTACATTTATTATGGTTGTTTATTGTATTTAATGTTAACTTGATATAATAAAAAAAAAATGAATTGGAGTCGGCAAAGCAGATAAGTGGAATAAGAAAGTTAAGGATAGTATCCTAGAAATGAGAAAAGACGGAGAGGAAGGCAAATCAGAAAATGAGAAGACGATGGAGAAGGTTAGTAATAGAATGAAATGGAGGAGAACTATATCACAAGACAACCTGGCTTAGGTGCAAATATTATAATGAAAAATAAAAGATTTGTAAAAAATAGTAAACATATCAAAAACTAAAAAAATAAATTTACTTATTATGTGCTCACGCATTATTTCGTTTATTAATTTTCAATAACTTTTATTTATATTTGAATTACGAAAAGGATTAATTACAAAATATATAAATACAACGCAATTACTTAGCGAGTAATTAAAATATTAAGACACTAAGAATAAAAGTAGTTAGCTGGGTAGGCAGAGGGATCCAAGTGTTAAGACACTCCGTTCCCCAGTTTCCGCTGAGTTATTTGAGGCATTGCATATTCAGTGGTGTAACTCAACGCCAGGCTTTCACCTTGATGACAGAGCGTTTAAATAAAAATATTAATAAATAATAATTAATTCCCTCGAGCGGGTATCAAATTTACAACCGTCACGTTTCAGTTACATCTTTATGCCCCTACGCCATGACGGTCTTTATATTTTAATTCACAAAGATAGTTTTTAAAAAGGCAACTGCTTAGCACTAAAGTTTTAATTGGATCGCAGGAGATCCCTTTTATATATGAAAATGATGCTTTCCATTAATATAAAGGTACTTACTTTAAGGTTTTTTTTAAAACTCGAGTCTAAAGTTTTTAGCCCAGGTGGTATATTCTTTTGTATCTTGTTAAAAGTTAACGTTTTTAAACAGTAACTGAGCAGTTCATCTTTTCTTTGAGTGGTGAGTAAAAAATGGTCGTAGTCCATTATTTATTTATGAAGTATTTTTCAAATTGTATTTCTAGTCAATGTATCACAATGCTGATTGTAAAATTTATAAATTGTAAAAATAAAATACTTATGTTAAAAAATGTTTAATTACGTCTGCGTTGCTCAAATTATTGATATTATTAGCCTTAGCCGTGTATGATGAAAAGCGAAAAAAGTTTTTAATTGCTAGCTCATACATAGGCTATGTAGATATTTCATAATTGGCACTGATTTAATATTGATTCAATAGTAGTTCAAAGACAAGATTTGACGTATATTATAGTTTAATTTCTAGATATTCATATTCTATCTATATTTATTCGCCTAAAATTGCGATTGACGTCGATATCAAAAGTACCCGTAGTACAGCTAAGGTTCTTCTTGATACCAAAAGTACTGTTATTTATACCTAAACATATACTTACATATTTCAATATAATATAAAGTTATTTCTAAATTAATCTTAACTAACAAAGAAATTTAAATAACATTATAGTTTTTTAAAAGAAATATGCAAAAAATTTTAAGTAGTTCCAATGGAAGTTAAAGTTAGTTCGTATCAAATTCAGATTACGTTGCTGATGCTGTGAACTTTGAAACTACGGCAAAAAATGTTTAAGCTTTTTAAAATATGATAATCCTTCTATTTAAAGTCAGATTTAAAAGAAAATAGAAAGAAGAAGAAGTTAGACTATAAATATCCGAAATTGATAAATAATCATAGGTTTAAATAAAGCCAGTCATGGTGCAGGAGCAAAGAGTGTGACTGTAAGCGCGACAGGTTATGAGAAATGAGATATTTAATATTTTCATTTCTTCGCTTTGATGTCTAGGCATCTTTGCATTGAGTTCTGCTACTCAAGACGCAATGCCTCCAATCGCAAAGTTCCAAGGCGGAAATAGGGGACGGGGTGTATTAACAGGTTCCCTCTGTCTACCCTATTGTGTGCGACATACAAAGTGAATTTAAAAAAATATAGTACCGTCACCTAAAATAGTAATTCATAAATGTGTTAATCAGAAACAGAATTATACAAACATCTATAAGACACGAATGCAATTTATTTTATTAAATAATTATTTCGTGTAAATCAGGCGAGCAAAGTTAAGGGTGGGTAGCCTCAGTGACTGACAGATAAGCCACAGCGAACAGGCTACGTGGAATAAGCTGATATTTCTCATATAGGTCCTCATAGGGTCCTTAGGAAGTATAGGGAGGTTCTAACCTCCACCAAATAGTGTATCGAATTAGCTCGGAACAGACTGTTTCAGCTTTCGCTTTCCAGCTTTCTTTTTACAGGCTCAAAATAGCTCATGCATGGATTAATTAAATTCTAAAGTGTTCCTTTGTAACTTAAAATAATTAGCTGATTACGAACAAACTAGGAGAAAATTCTAACAAAAACTCTAACTTGTTTATTAGTTCGGAGAGACTGAGAAAAAATATTTTAAATTATATTGCGGGAACTTTTTTTAAATGTACCACCCATTAAGACATCGTGACGTAGTACTACGTCTGAATTTAACAGTTATAGTAATAGGTTCGATTTCCACTCGAGGATTTTTTTTCAGTTGCTCTGGTATCAAAATAAAGTGTAGAATCGAGTTCCTTCACTATATTAATGTCTCGAAAATTTAGGCGGAAACTATAGAATGGAGTATCTTAACCTTTAAGTATGGACGTCGGGTCTGACAGACCAGACAGTTCTATGAATTCTACAAATCGGCCACTTCTCGGTGACCTCCGCCACTGAGTCTCTCAGTACCTTTCGTATTAATGACAAAATGAATGTAGATAGCAGTGGTTGTGTCTCTGAGTTCAAAACACGTGAGTATTTAACTTTTTAAACGGGGCCTGGGTCTGTCAGACCCGACGTCCATGTTTCCCATACATGAATGATTTCAAAACGCCATATATTTTTATAATATTACAAAATAAACTTTAATATTTTAATTGTATTATTTGTATTCAAATGTTTTTATTGTTATATATCATATATTATTTTGCATTGTTTGTTATATATTTTAGTAATATGAATATTATTTACCTAAAAAAGATTCAATTTTTTTAGTTTTTATGATAAAATGGAAAAAAATGATCGACCTAGCACGTCAGGAACAAAAATATCGCTACTTTATAATCAACATCAAACAAAAGAATTGGACGACGACATTTTATAAAGAAAATAGCACTTTATCAAATAAAAAGACGCGTTTCGTATACTAAACTACTCTAAGAATTGAGAATGACTTTGACTCGCGTTTCGGGATCTGATTTATTAAACATGAAGCTAAAAAATAGTTTTGGGTTCTTGAAAAACATGTACACTTTGCCCCCAAAAGATATATAGAAACACAACACATACTTATGTTGACTGCAATCGTCCTGTTAGCCTACAATGTTGAAAGCCATTGTGTATCGATGTTCAATAATACCTTATCTTGAGGTGTTGTCAAAATTTTTATTTTATAACATAAGATGTAATTTCTTAATTTTTTTTATTTGTTAGACTTTATATTTTGTTAAAAAAATATTTATTTTATTATCTGTCTTTTTTTTATAGTATTATTTTCTTAAGAGTCATCCCATGTGACCAAAGACTGAAATTGTGACTTTAAGTTACTTAAATCGTTGTGATACCTAAACTTTAATAAAAAGCGATTTAATTTATATTGATTTTGTTTGATTTGAGGCTATTCATGTAAACTAAAACATAAAATTGTCTTCTTCCTTTAAAAAATAGCCGGAATATGACCAATAAATACACTGGTCTGACAGACCCGACGTCCATATGTATGTTATAAAAACATCACGTCCATAGTTAAAGGTTAACACTAGGTTCCCTTTACCTATCTGGGAACCTACCTACCTATGCGGAATACAACAAAAAGAGATAAAAGAAACTTGTACATACGTTTCATAAATACACATCAAACCAGTCCTTATTTGTATAAACTCAAGATCCTAATTTGACTAACAAGTAAACTTTAGTTAAAGAATATATTTTTATATTTGTTTGCTTAACACGCTATTTATATTTCACGCCTGTACTTCTAGTGTCACGCCAAATCCTCGGGATCTCGTTGACCTGGAAAGCTGTAATTTTGCATAGATTCTAGTATTTTACATTTTAATGTCGCCATTCCGCTAAGTACTGGGATACTTGCCGACGGGAGGAGATTTAGGATGCCGATTTTATCTTCGCTATATTTTGGCT
Source organism: Heliconius numata (assembly GCA_016802625.1). Lineage (NCBI taxonomy): Eukaryota > Metazoa > Arthropoda > Insecta > Lepidoptera > Nymphalidae > Heliconius > Heliconius numata. The sequence goes on along the minus strand of JAEBDU010010771.1, from coordinate 26,956 downwards.
ATTTTTGTTTAACGAGAAACAACGTTTTGTTGATAGTTTGGATTGCAAGGTAGAGTATTTTCTTGCAATTTTTTTCCACACATATTAAAACACTGGTCTTTAAGATTTACAATAAATTTCAAGTTTAGTTTTCTGTAACCCACACGTCGCAAGTTAGGCGGAGGTAGCCTAGTATTAAGACATAGTGTTAAGACACCCCGACTGAGACTTGAACCTAGAACCTTCTGCCCCATTGCGCAACTATGACCCTATTTTAACACTTTGCAATCAATAATTATACCGCAAAGTAAATAAATCAAACGGGCGACGCAACCCTCGACACATTTGTGAGAAGCCAATAAAAATTCTATTACGGCTTCATCGTGATATAATAACACGAATGTAAAAGTAATTTGTTATTTGTAATAACAAATGTTTGTGTGTAAATTAATATTATATATTTTTAACCGACTTCTGTAAGAAAAGGAGGTTATCAATTCAACTGTACTTTTTTAATGTTTGTTATCTCATAACTTTTGACTGGATGAATCGATTTTGATGATTTTTACTTCATATTTTCGAGGGTAGGTGTACAAGCGTGCGACTGTAGACACGATAGGCTGTGGGTTTGATTCTTTTTCGAGAAAATAAAATATTTAATATTTTCTTTTCTTCGCTCTGGTGTGGAGGCAAAGCGCGGCGTTGAGTTCCGCCATTCAACACGCAATACCTTCAAAATTCGGCGGAAAGTGGGGAGCGAAGAGTCTTAACACTAGGTTCTCTCTGCCTAACCTGCTATGCGGGGTACAGCGTGAAGCTGATTCTGTAGTTCTACGACTCGATTCTGTAGTATTCGTAAGTTCACATAAAGCTATCTTTTGAGAAAAATACAAATATATTCCAGAAAAATATGTAAAATATCTTCGATAAAAATACATATGTATGCTGTACACGTTCTGTAGATATGCCTACAAATGAGCACACTCGTTTAAAATATCTGACTTTCTTAAAAACTCTGAGTGTATCCCTCGCATCAACCCGAAATAAAATGCTTTTACCATTTTGGTAGCTGTAGGGAAAATCTTAGTTTAAGATATAAACTGACAATTTCATATATAAAAGGTAATGCTTATACTAAAATTCTCTTTGTATATTTTGAGTGGTACTAGAGAGAGAAGAAACAGAAAGTAGAAACTGTAATAAAATTAACTTACAAAATTGATAATTATTGAGTAGCGTACACTAAAAAAAACATGGAGAAAATGACACCAAAATTCAATTTCGTCCATAATTATTGGACATTCTATAGAAAGTGCACCAAATACTTTTTAACTTGTCATGGTTGGTTCTATCAGTTTTTGAGAGATTTCAGTCTATCTAGATATATTTTTAGTTTTTTTAGAATATATTTAAGAGAAAAGGGAGAAGGGAAGTCTTTAAAGGGAGAATTTAGTTATAGAAAAAATCGCAAACTTCAGACATTGCTACGAGTTCTATTCTTGCGACGTATTGGGTATCAGTAGGGATCAGTGTTTACCTAAATACAAAATGAACCAACTACTTTCATACATGTATATAGAAATAGAAATATATAATAATACCACACCTTTATCAATTTTACCAACTGTATGTACAACTAAGTAAATATTTAATTAAAAGTTTCCAATATTAAGTTACCTAATTATATTTTACTTAATTTTAGCAGAATTTAATATAACACAATCTATCTTTTTCATAGTCCACGCTTTAAAGTCCTTAACTAGTTCCAGGTGGCAGCTAAATTATTAATCACGGCAACACCTGTGACCGGTCGAGTTAAAGTTTTTGTACCATCCATTATAATTACACTGACTGCTCGTTTTGTATGAAGATATCAATTATATTGTTTGAAATATTATATTAATAAGAACATAGCTACTAAAATATTTAATTAAATGGATTAAGGTATTTACTTTTGACGTTTATTGCATTTTTTTAAAAATATAATTCGTTTTTTATCTGTGTCCTACATAAACGTTTTTAGGTTTAACTTTTGTTTTTTTCGTGTGTGTATTTATATAAAATTCCCTCATGTACGCCACAAAATAAAAACAATTAGAAATAATTACAGTTAAGTCATAAATCTTCATAGCCATAAGTCATCAAGCTTCACACTGTATCCTCAGCAGGGTAGGCAGAGGGAACCTAGTGTTAAGACACTTACAGTTATATAGGCAACATAATTCAATATTCATATAAAAAAGCTGCCACTAGGTATTTCATTTGGCAGCACATCTGGAAAGTTAACCGGAGTCTAGAACTGACTCGGAAATTGCCAAGTAAAAACTGAAGTTGCATTTCCTTTAACTTTCTGTGGAAGACGGTAAGCGATTACACTCGAGTTATTAACACTTTGCTCTTTTAATTGGAATTAAGTGCTTCCAATAAGGAAATGGGGAATAATGCAGTTTTCTTATCTTTTTCATATTACCTTTTTTTTTTGGAAATTTATGAGGTAAGTGGCAGTAATTTTGAAAACTCGCTTGGCAGTCGTTTAGTTAAGTTCTATAGTTTAGTTATTTATACTCACATTTTTATGTGTCATATTTCGATTATTCGTATTCATCCATTTCGTCTAAATAGCAGAAATTACGTGCTTTTCAAGGCAAAAAAATACTTTAGTCCCCCAATTGGTAACCGAAGCTGTGACCGTCGTGGTTACAGTGTACTTTTATGTCCTTTAGCCCCGACGGCATCAACACATTATAAAAACACTTAATAAATTAAAGGTTTATTATTTTTTATTTGTAACAAGCAATTTATAATTCTATTGATCATTAAAAACCAGCATTTCATTTCTTCGAACCATTTTACATTCTAGTATACAGTCTTTAAGTAAATTGAAATACAGGAAAATCACCAAGCGAAAAACTATTGACTCAACTCAGTCCTTAGCTCTTTGAATTAGAAAGTACATTCCGTAAGCAATGTTTCTACGAACTAACTTCGGCTTCGTCTAAATTGAATATTAATGATTTCTAAGTTCTTAAAAAAAGTTGATAGAATGAAGGCTTACAGTGGAAAAGTTTATATGAGACCGTTACGCCTTGCATACGAAGTTTTTTAATTTTTTGATTATATTTCAACATTCCCGCTATCCCGCATATAGCGGGGTCTGCATAGAAAACCTAGTGTCCGGAACCACTATGACTTTTACTGTAAGATTGAGTGGTGGAACTCTGTGTTTTGTATAGTCAGGGTGGAGAAATTAAACATTTTGTTGAACTAGCATTTATATTCAAATGCTTTTCGAAAAATTAATAATTAATATACTACCCTTTTAATATATTATACATTCAAAAGAAGGTTTTATTTCTATAGATATTTGAATTAGTCTTTGTAGATTTATCAGGAGTTCTTGCCTCGTTTTCCAACCAATTGAATCCCTTCCTTCGTTTCCATTCATTGATTATTCGCTTAATTAAATCCAAGTCCATATCTGTGGAACATGATAACTTTGTAATATTTATATATTTCGTGCCTATCACGATGGTTTAATAGGAGAGAAGATCGTGAAAAAGTCCTGGATTCAAATCTACAGTTTAGTAGGGGAAGAGGGGGCATAATCGTGAAGCCAGGCACAACGCTGCCCCTACTAACATAAGTAACTATGAACACTAGCCGTGTTTTATATTCGGTATAACAGAAGGCGGAACTTAACGCCGTGTTTAGTCTTGGTACCAGAGCGAGTAAACTTTTCATTCCCCCGAATGTGAACCCCCCACCAGTTTCCAGTAAGACGCTATACTGCTTCGTCACAACGGTTCCAGCGTCGTTATTAAATAATATTTTAATTAAAACAGTCCTATCTAGGTCGGGAAAACTTGTTTGATCTACAGTAAAATCTTTCACTAAAATTTTTATTCGTAGCAAAGATATTTGAATAAAGTCAATTTAGATCGACTTCAGTTTACGTAATTTGGAATAAGACATCGAAGCTCTGGCTTTTGTGTAACTTGAACAAATTTGTTTGGCTTAATTCTGAATATAGTATAATTAATATAGCCAGGCCATTGAGGCCACTCGTGGCGTAGGTGCACAACGTAAATGGAAGAGGTTGTGGGTTCTCCACTCGGCGGAATGAATTATTTTCATTTGTTCGCTTTGGTAACAAGACAAAACACGATGTTGAAATCCGTCGAATATCTCGAAAATTTGGCACCTTCTAAATAGTAGGACAATATATAAGCTAACATATACATTTAAAGTAATAAACAAAAGAGGTGTTACATAATTAAATGAAACATATTACTCAAAAAGTAATAATGTAAGTATTTTGAGTGAGGCAACATAACATTTTAAAGTAACAAGAACGTACTGCAAATTGCTCGGGAATGTTATAGTAAATATTTTCCTTGAAACGAACGGTCCACTTGTATTTTGTACCTGAAATTATTAAGAATCCTAGCAAGTATTTTAAATTTAATTTCTTTTGCGTTTTTTCAATTTAGAAGTAAAAATATAATATGTTAGTTAACTAAATTACCGCCGAATTTTGGAACTTAACCTGACGCGTTCACAGACACTTTGTGCCCCTACGCCACGACTGGCCCCAACGAAATAGTTTAACACTATTTTTTTTGTTTCTTTCCCTTAAAAGTCTCCATTTATAATGAAAGCTTTAAAATACTTCGCAACTACACTCGAATATGGACGCCATGTTTTAATTACGACCTACTTTTAAACATGCCTTATTGACTAATTAGTAAGTTTGACTTTACGTACTCATGACGGAGGTGAAATTTTATAATAATCATGAATTAAGTTAAATATTTCTATGGAAATTAAAGTGTATTTAATATTTTTGTTCGAGATTTGTTTTTAATTTTCGTATAAGTTTTTTATGAGAATTATGGAACTGCTAGCTTCTCTATACATATAGGATAATATAATAAAAATGACAAACTGTGATTTTGGCTTATTTGAAACGATAATACCAAATACAGTATTTAAGTAGCAAGACAATAAGCAATTTTATTTAATTCATTCTATTCATCATTCTGTATCCTGCACATGGCAGGGTAAGCTGAGGGAATATGGGACCGTAGTATTAAGACATTGCGTTCCCCACTTTCCGCCGAATTGGAGACATTTCAGTAAAATCTGTAGTAAGAAAAATCGAGTGGATCGACGAAAGTACAATGTCTCGAAAAAAATTCGGAAAGTGAGTGAGCTCAAGGATACAAAAAATAATCAAAATAACATTTAAAACTTACATTAAAATAAAATGTCCACCATTACAATTTTCTGTAATACAGCTAACTAAACAAGAATAGACAAATATAAAGTTACAAAGGGAACCTAGAATACAAATAGCTTCCTGAGAAAAGAATAAAGTAATAAAAATAATAAAATGCGAGAGCTTAAATATTTTACGAGTCATATCACGGCAACAAGTTGGAAGTGGGAGTGCGAGACTGTTGGAAAGAAAAGTTGTCGTTTTAGAAAATAAGGCGGACGGATTAAGAATTTTAATTAAAATCAAGAATCAAAATAATGTTGAATATGTGCTATGTTCTTTTCTAAGGCCATTTTGGGATAATGGTGATTGAATGAGGCAGGCTGACCTTAAATTAAATAATTTAATATAAGCAAAAAATAAATAAAAAGAAAAGTCATTTGGAACATTAAACATATTTATTTACTTTCAGTGAGTATAGAACTCACAACCTATCGCATTTACACGCATCTGCCCCCACACCACGACTGCCCCAATCTAATAATAATGAATTACATAATATTATAATCGAATAATATTAAGTATATAAGCCATATCATTACTTTAACAGAAGCTTAGATCTTTCCTCGTGTCATTATATTCCACCATAAAAACCAGATAATTCAATTTTCCATATATATATTTGCGAATAATGGATAGATCAGAGAAGGTAATATGATAACATTACGTATAAAAATACAAAGGGTTGCCCGAAATCCTACCTTTTAAAGGTTAACAAAGTTTATTTATTTGCCAATTTTTTTGTAGTAATACACCCGTTTTATATATAGTAGGGTATTTAGATTATGATTTATTAGGTTTTTCTTATTTTAAAAAGAAAAATACTTCTTTTTTCTTTTTTATTAAATTTTTACGTAGCAAGATTTGAATCCGCGTGTCTTGGAAATCGTTTAAGCGCTCTGACCGCTACGCCATACGTATTAGCATGTAAGAACGAAATATACTTAAAATTTATATTAACAAACTTTTATACATATAAGTATGTTCACAGAAAGTCTATTTTATTTCTCAAATACATATAGGTATTTCAGTTCTGTCCCAAAATTTTCATGAAAAACTACAACGAAATTTTTTCATAACAGTCCCTGTCATTACCATTTTGAACCCGCGCGTGAACATAATAAACCTCCACCAAAAAAGCTAACTCGAAAAGGTTTACTCTATACATAGTACAGTATAGCACTAAAAGTATTTACATAACGCCGTAATGGGTACACTGACTCTACCACTGTCGTAAAGTTACGTGACTTTACTTTTATCACTAGCGAACTGATGATATAATGCTAGCGTTCATTATGATTCAGTAGTTGATAAGATAAGCTTGTTATATAATTTTACGCGCTCGCTAGCGATTATCGATTGAGTTGTGTGGGTAGAGGTGGGTTAAATGTACTTTACGCTGTCAACGATGACACATGAGTGAGACAAGGAAATGTATACGCGTACGTCACGTTCACTTAAATGTTGGAAGAAAATTATATTTTATTTTGTTTAGGGTGAGAATATAAAGCTAGCTCTAAGTAGGTCAGGTTAAAGAATTATGCCAGGTTAAAGACGATAGCGTTGTTGCGGCTTCAACTACGCTTCTGCTATAATTGTTATGGATACAATTTCTTTTAAATATTAACTGTAAGCCTAAGGGTAATTTGTAGAAGTTATTCATCACTCTGTTTTATTTTATTTTTTATCACTTACTGTAATTACATGAAGATTAAACACACACTTGCCAACCAACGTGTATTACCAGAGACTTCTCCTTTATTACTATATGCCTAAAGATTAAGGAAAGACAGAATTTATGTATTTACCACGTCTAATGATATCAATCTCTTCACATATGCCCTCAGGGAGTCTTCTTGCTTTTCGTGACCTTCTTCCAGTATCATTGATATTGTGTTCTTGAAGATTAGCCGAGGTCTCCCTCTAGTCTCTAGTTTACCATTAATTGTATGGTAAACCATACTTATATATATAAAACATTTAATATAACAAAAAAACAGCTTTCTATAATAATATATAAGATATAATAAAAATCAAACATTAATTCAGACATCATACGAAACAGTATTTCAACCCAAAATAGTAAAAGTAATATTTTTATTATTATTATACCTACGTCGTATGTTTCCAACCCACTCCTGTCTAGTGAATAAATATGACCTTTTATAATAATATAGCAAGTAACAAAGCCAGGGCGGAACAAATGCATTATAGGGGTTGGAATGGACGAGCATATGATTTAATAAATCACGAAAAAGAAAAACCTTACATTACAAGAAAAATGTCAAATTACAATTGATTTTTGTAGAGATTTGAGTGAAAAAATACTAATAAAAAGTTTTATGGATTTTTCTGCAGAGCCAGGTAGGTAAATTAATCCTATTGTTAAGATAATTCCCACCTTTCCACTCAATTTACGTGCTGAGTGGCTGAATTCAACGACGCGCTTTGAGACAGCACAGCGAAAAGGCAGACTGCCAGAGTAAATAGTTTTTTCGAGTAAGCATCGAACCCACAACCGTCGATCTTACAGTCAAACACTGTCTTACTACGCCTGGATGGTTTCAATTCTTTATAGCTTTTGTTCAACACTTTTTTTGCTTGTTGAGGGTAGGCACAAGAAACGTAGTGTTAAGACACACTGAATCCTAATGCAAGCGTCTCATAAAGTGTGAGAAAATGAAAATGAACCCACAACTGTCGGTACAGTCGAACGCCACTACGCCACGACGATCTCCATATACATGTATATTTTTAACATGATTTAAACAAAAAATAACATCGAAAGTGTTAAAATCGGGGCGGAACCAACGCATTACTGGAGTGGACGTGATTTAATACAATCAGGAGAGGGCCTAAGGGATTTAAAGAATCCTATTAGCGAATTAGAGGGATTTTTTATTATAGACAGTTAAGGTTCATTATTATAAAATATTGTAATGTTATGGGCGCAACGGCTCAAATTGTGACTGTAGACACGAAGGGTGTGGGTTCGACTTTCCATTTTCACACTTTATTACAAAGAAAAATCGAAATGTTAAGTTATTCAATTCAACCCGCAATATATCGAAAATTGAACAGAAAATGGAGAACGGAGTGTCTTAACACTAGGTTCAAAATTCAGCATAAAGCGTGAAATTATAATAAAAGCCTAATTCTTAAATTCAACAATTATAGCAATATTATAACAATGACATACAAAGCTAGAAGTAGGACAGGGTTTAAGTAATTTATTACTCAGCCATCGAATAAATTAACAGGATGTATGGCGGACACACCAGTGTGTACTGTTGTCACCATAGTAACAGATATAAGCTAACTCGATATACATATATAAAGTTACTACAATAATCTATACTAAAATCTTGGTATAGATATTAGAATAAAAAGTTTGTTTTGTTAAGCGCGCTAATCTCAGGAAATATTGGTTGAAATTGAAAAAGTCTTAATTACATCTATTTGACGTAGTAAAATCTAGTATTTTATTTTCTTTTATTTTCTCAAAATAATAATAATAATTAGACGGCAAAATTTTATCAATGTAATAGAGTATACAAAACGTTATTTATTTTAAAACATTGCGTATTAAATCACTGAACTTAACGCCACCCCTTTGTCTTGTTACCATTGGAAACCAAATTTAAAAAAAATCATTACCCCAAATGAGAATCGAACCCAAAACCGTCGAGCACAGCCAATCGTTTTACCGATCACAAGGCCCTACGAATATATGAAACAAAAATATTAATTGCATTCTTTTTAAATATATAGGTACACATAGATTCAACTCTGTCACTTGATTGGAGCTAACAGTAACTAGATTAGAATTTAACTTCGCTGTGTAGTTTAACTAAACTGACTTAATTTGGTTATACGTTTTTATTTAGTACTGATGATTCAAATATGTATGGTAAATAGTTTGTAATACTACTTCGTCCATAGCAGGGTAGAGGGAACTTGGGAACCTAATGTTAAATGTGTTTTTAAATACTCAGTTCAGCATATAACGGAGTGTTTGAGCACTGACAAAGGCAGGTTCCCTTTGATTATAAAAGAAATTTTGATTCAAATAAACTTTAAAAATTAAACTTTAAATAATAACATTATAATAAAACCTGTAGATAAATAGAATATATGCCTCCAAATATCCAATACTCTTCCATTCTCAACCATTAGAGAAGGTTCTTTAATTACTGACCTGAGAAGCTCAATTTTGCGTAAATAGTTGAAATACGAGGATACTACCGAGTGGGAGTTAGGGGGAAATGAGGTCAATTAATGGGTAACTCTGATTACAGAAGACAACAAGGAAGCTTTTTTAATTTGTACCGTTAGTGTATTTAGCTCTGCTTTTTATACGAAATTACTACCTGATACGATGTAAAAGGTAGTGTTTTATTGTTCTGTTTTTGCAAGTGTTTTTTTGTTTTATATGTTTTTGTGGTAGTAGAAATGAGAATTATGTTTAAAACATATGGTTACGGGTTCAAATTTGATACAGAACATTTTTAATGAAGATGTTTTTCACGATTTTAATGTGATTGGAGTAAAATAATAAGTGATACAAAGTAAATGTTTAGAAATGTAATAATTATATAGTTTAGGAGTTAGAATGCTATTTCAATTTATTTTTTCGTTTTAATTATCTCATGCAGGATAGCAGTGAAAGTATATAAAGAAACCCTAACGTTGTCTCCATTCTCCACTCTCTATCAACTCCATATTAGTTTTATTGTTCTACATCGTGGCGCGATGGTTGCAGGTTCAGCTCCTACTCAGAGAAATGAACTATTTTCATTTCTTCAACACCCTCGATTTAATAACAAGACTGAAAACCACCACGGCCGCTCTACCTGCATTATCAATAATTCCTTTTGCTTTCCTTGTTATATAGGGGTTAACGTAAACCCAAAATAAAAACGTTAACATAACAAAAATTATTAACATCTCTTTTAACCCTTAAAATATAAATGTATGTACAAAACAAAAGGACTCATTGTCCCTATCCCGTCTCGTATCCTATACTATGTGCAGGATAGGTTATTATTTCAAGAGTTCACGCAGATTCAAGGGCACTTATATTAAAAGCATATGCTCTATTAAACCATCGGGTACCGACGTTGTTATTTGCTCACACTCGTTTATATTAAGCCGTTTTACAGAATGGTTTTTTAAGATTAAGATTTTATCGTCATTATTATGTTTATTTATAAATAAAATCAGCTTTATTCTGGGTCCCGCATATAACAGGACAGGAAGGAGGGAACCTAATGTTAAGACACTCCATTCTCCACTTTTAAGTGAATTTTTCGAGGCATTGCTTGTTGAGTCGCGGAACTCAATCTCGGGCTTTTGCCTGGGTACCAGACCGAAGAAATTAGCATTATTTTTTGTAAAAATACTATTAATTATCTATATAATTTTCGGTTCAGCTGGACTGAGCCCGTAGTTAGCCCGAGCAAACAGAAAGACAAACAGACAAAAAAATAAAATTATTTATTTTTCTTTTGATATTATGTAAATAGCATTTCAAAAAAGATTAGTCACTAGTTCTCGTATCTCTCATTTTGAATCTGATTTTGTTTTATGTAATAATTTAAGTTTTAATCATCATTTTAGCATTAGCGTTTAATTAGCGTTAGCTTCTAATTAGCATTTGAACAGTAAACGCGACGTTGTACGTTCGATTCTCACTTTTATTTTATTTTCTCTATTTGGTAAGAAAATAAAGCTAAGCGTTGTGTTTCAGTCACAATGTCTCTTAAATTGGGTTAAAAGTGGTGAATGGAATGTCTTAATATTAGGTTCCCTCTACCTATCCTGTTATATGAGGTATACAGTAAAAAATCACATTTCAATTTTATATGATAATCCATTAAAATAGCTTTTAAAACTGAATCGTCGTATCCTCGAGGCGCAATTACTTATTCAGCAATTTACAAACATACATACATAAATGAGTACTATATACTGTTAGACAGGCAGTCGTGGTGAGGGGCGCAAGCGTGGCAATGGGTTCGATTTCCACTCGAGTAAATTAAATATTTCATATTTTCATTTCTTTCCTCTGGTATCGAGAACCAATTGCCGAGTTCCTCCATTCAAGGCATTGTGTATGCCTCTAGTATACGGCGGAAAGTGTGTAGCGGAGTGTCTTAACACTACAAGGATACAGCGTGAAGCTGAAAAAAGAGAAAAGAAAATTAAACGACTAAACGGACCCCCCAGAGCATAATACAGGCGACTCCCCATTCTGTTGTATGCGTGTAATGAACATTTTATATTGTCCATACAATAATTTTCTCTCGACATTTCAAAGTTGACAACTTAATTCTCCCCTTCTCTCCGTCCCAACATTAGTTCCCTTCATAAAAATAAGCAGTACAATAAACCTTTTTTATGACGCAAAAATAAAGCTCTACGAAGCAAATTCGCTATTGTGATTTTGTTATACAAATTTTAGTGTCTTACATGAGTCTTAATAGTCGTGTTTTAAAAGTTTTATGTTTTGTATTTTCATTCTTGCGGCGTTTAGTTCCGCTACTGTGAGTTTCCGCGGCAGTGTCTTACCGGGAAATAGATTGTTTTAACACTAGGTTCACAGGGTTCCCTCTGCTTCCCTGCCATGTGCGAAATATAGCGTGAACCTAAAATAAAACTCCCGTGCAGCTTAAATTATAATAAGAAAAACAAAGTGACTTTCCACAAAACTCACTCTTTCCTTTTACTGTATGAAATGAAATAAAATAAAATAATTTTAAGCATCATTTTAGAATTCCATTATTCATATTGCGTTATAGAGTTCTTCCTTTATTAAAATATTCATGTTGAAATTCCCAACATGGAATAATGATAAGAAGAATTAATGATATCTAAGTTGTGAAGTTACTTTGGCGACATTTCTAATGGTGGAAGCCACTCTCGGTGAAACAGACGTGTAAAAGTTTTATTTATATTTGAGTAGCTTTTTACTGCGGGTTCGATCCGTGATTAAATAAAATAAATAAGAGTTTTCCGAAGTAATTTTTCAACCAAACACATTTCAGCTTCGTAGTATTAACATAGAAGTATAAATTAGTAACCCAATCGAGTTTATTTTTTATTTACATTCGTACTGTATCCCACACATAACAGGGTAAATACATTGAACCTGGGTACATAGATTCGTTGTCCATTTTTCGCTGAATTCTTGAAGTACTGTGTGTCAAATCGCGGAACTCAACGCCGCGTTATGCCCCTGGTTTTATCCTGTCTTATAGATATTTTCATTCAAATTTTGCAAACAAAACGGATTCAAAGTTCGCTGATAGATATTCAAATCTGAATACTTTACTGGGTGTCTGGTAGACAAGGTACAGCCGAAACTTCCCAACGTAGGACGCTGAAATTTGGAATAGATTCCATAGGGAGTGTAAGGGAGCACTAGGGAGAAACGGGAAAACAGGATTTTCATTTGACATATTTAAATTCAAGCGGGCGAAGTCGCAGGTAACAACTATTTTTGTATACAATACATATAACCCCAAAACCCCCATTATGAAAATGATCCCACAATAACTTTAATACCATTATTTTTCTAAAACGTGACTCAACAAGAATGTGACCTGCCATTTGAGTCTCTAGAGCTTTCTAAGGCGGAGGTAATGTTTATGAAGGCTTTCACCGTAACCCTTGCCTTTTGCAAACAGTAGTATTTTTGTACGGAACCCGTTTGTAGGTCAGACGCACTCAAGTATCTCTTTTGTGATATAATTAAACATGCATTCAAGGCATGTTTTCTGTTTTCGTATATTTTTTTTCTTTTTTTTGCTTAACGTTGCATCAGTACATAGGGTAGTTAGAAGGAAATTAGTGCTAAGACACTCTGTTCCAATTAAGATACTGCCGAACCTCACTTTATGCTGAATTCTGAAGACATTGTATTTTAAATGGCGGATCGCAAAGCCGCGCTTTGCCTTCCTACCATGGCGAAAGAAATATTTAATTTCTTCGAGTGAGAATCGAACCCACCACCACTCGCGTGGTGTCAACAGTCGTACGCTTGTGCCCTTACTCCACGAATGGCCTCAAGTATCTCCTTTGTAATATAATTAAACATGCATCCTAGGCATTTCTATTTACGTATACACTTTGTTTTAGAATTTTCATTATTGCTGCATGTTTTTCATATTAAATTATAGCGTACGTTTTAAATTTAAATCTGTGATGTTACAAAATGAATTCTTAATTCATAAAACGCCTGCTATCGTGTTTTATGAATGCAGAATTTATGTGTTCGTTGACAAAGTAAACGTTAGTTGGAAAATATAATCTACGTATAATTTAGTTTAAGTGATATAAATTTATATGATAGAATTATTTACTTTGTTGTTTTAAACATGTTATAGAAATGTGCATTTATCATTTTCATCCATTTTACAAAGTAGAAAAACCTTGTGGTAAGTCCCTTCGTTCTCTTCTTTTATATGTAAGCTTAATAAAAGGCATTGCTTTGTTCCCGACTGGTTTTCTCAGAATAGAGAACCTTGGGTTGCTTGCCTTCAATTCCCACAGGGGACGCTCTTCCTGGTGACGATTCTTCTCAGCCACGTACAGGTTGCCATTTCTTAGAGGCAGAGACCTTCTTCCCTCCCCACTCGGTAAAACTAACAGCCATTACTTCATGTTCCAATAAAAAACAAAATTTTGGATGCTGGCAAGCCCTTTTTTTAGTTTGATTAATTAGTATCATCTTTCCCAATAGCTTTTAAATCTGTACTTTACATATATTTGTTTGTATTATTTACTTATTCCAATGTTAATACAACTAACTCAACGAATTTGACCGAAGTAAAGTTGTTACATTATAAGACCTGACTTTATATAACGACGTGAGGTCCACAATGCAACGACATTCCCGTACAAAGAGTTCCTTGGTTTTAAATCAAGAAAATGAAAAGTTATTTTGTATATTGGCTCAAGTTTAATATATTTCTTGAATTATTTTTCTTTTATTTTATTTTTCTGTACAGATATGTATTTTTTGTAATATAGTTTGTAAAGAATTTGGGGTAAAAAGTGGAGAACGGAGAAGGTTCCAGCTACCTTGCTATTAAAAAAAAAATTTTAAATCAATATAAGTCGTCAAGCATATTATACTATATTCATATACCTAATATATTTTTCAATTTCATGCCTTATATCTAGTAGAGAAGGCAGAGGGAACCCAGTGTCAAAATATTCCGTTCCTCCATATTAAATTGCGAGACTCAACGCCGTTATTAGCATTGTTAACATAACGAAAAAAAGAAAATAATTCATTTCCATAAGTAAAAATCGAAGTTACAATGCCCGCGTTTACTATTGTTTTTCATATTATTATCCAATAATCCAATAATACCAACAATCCAAAATATCCAATTTTAGATAAAATTAAACTTTAAAAACAATGCTATTTTATATTTTACATTCGAAACTTTAAAATAGCTTTATAACAAAACAATCTCGAAACATTGATGGAACGAAATTCTTAACGTGTTGGTATTCTAAGGATAAATCGCTTCTCATTTTTAACTTGGGGCAAACCATTAAGTTTACATTCTGTGTGCATCGATCTATTGGAAAAAGCGTTTTGCAACGTTACGTGGAAGTTTCAAAGAATTTAAGTACATTCACTGTGTTGTCGGTACAATTATTCGGTCTGGTATATTACTTTTTTTAGAAAACGTTTAAAAATTTTAAGATGGGAATTTCTGAATAAAATATTTTTTTCCTATGTCTGGAATAATACGATGGCTGTGGGTTCGGTTCTTATTCGATGGATTAAAATATGTTCATTTAAGACAAAGCTCGACGTTGAGAGATAAACGAAGACGACGAAGAAACAAGAAATCTGTGGAAAGTGGGGAACAGAGTGTCTTGACATTAGGTTTCTTCAACCTACCTAGTTATTTGCGAGTTCATACAGCGAAAAGTTAAAAGAAATAAGAATGTAGACAATTATATACCTACAGATCAATATAAATAAATGTATTATATACACATAAATATGTTTTTCCAACGGCAATATGTATATTAATAACAAATATTTCATTATTAAAGGAATTTGTTCAACAAATATTTTCACATATTTTCACACGTTTACAAGCTTACGCCAACAAAGACTTGTACGAATTCATAGAAATGCTAAGAGAATAATAAAATATGTTTTTCTGTCAATATTTTATCGTTTACTTTAGCTGTAAATCCATATATGTGTATAGCATATTTAAATATTGTTTTTTGTGTATTCGTTTATTAAATTGAGGACATAGTGGCGCAGTGCGACAGCGCGAACTTTAGCGCGATGGTTGGGGAATCGATTTTCAGTCGGGGTAATAAATTGTTTTCATTTCTCTCCGTTTTGATGTTCTAAAACATTTTTCAAATTCTGGCGGACACTCGAGGACAGAGTGTGTTGACACTAGATTCTCTGTCTGCCCACAGTAGACGAAATCGTGAAGCTATGCTATGCTATGCTCAATTTGCAAGATATTATTACGTATTGATTGGCGGAATTCAACGCCGCACTTTATCCTGTGAGCAGAGCAAGAAAATTGTTATAATAACACTAACATAAGGCACGTACCTACAAAGTTAAATTTCATTCTAATCAAATAACACCTATAATATTCCTATAAAAATTTCAACGTTCAATACACTTAGCTAGTGGCTATAAAATCTCCATGAACGTGTCGAAACTTAGTTATCCCGCGGGATACAAGTTTTAGAAATAAAAACGTATAAAAAGTTGACCATTGAGTGAGTACAGAGAGTAAGTGTGCAAAATGGTGTCGCTTAGCCGCAACACTGGAATAATGCAAACTCGAAAATTTTATACAAATATACTATATTTTTAGGTTCACGCTGTATGGCGGGGTAGGCAGAGGGAACCTAGTGTTAAGACACTCTGTTCCCCATTTTTCGTCGAAATTTCGAGCCATTGCTTTTTACTATAGGCAGAAACAGACGCCAAATGGGAATCGAACTCACAACCCTCTCATTTACAGTCCAACACCAAACCACAATGGCCTCGACGACCCCACTTTATTATTACTCAAACATTTACTATGAAGCAAAGTACAAAATTCTCCAAGCAGAATATTCTTAAAGCGCAATATGCACAATATTGCATTCTAACAGTGTTATTAAACACGTGATTGTGCATGTTGTGGAAGTAGGTTAACTGAAAACTGCAATGGTTTAAAGAAATGAACGTTTAACCCTTTATAGTCTATACTGTGGATTGTGGGGTTGGGGCTAAATCGGTGCTATAGTGGTAAATTTATCTTTTTTTTTTAGTAGATTTCTTATCTTTATTATCTCGTAATTATATCCTAATTTTTGTGATAATATTATAATAATATTATAGTATTAGTGGGGTATGGCGGATTTTAACAATAGGTTCCCAGCTTCCCTTTACTCTATACGTGCGGGTTACAGCGTGAAGTTTCAAAAAATATATTATACATTTACTTTATATACAAACTTCAATAAAAATGTTTACTAAGTGTATATTTTACATTGAAAGAAATGAAAAGATTACCGAAATCTGACCCAGCATTAACGTGAAACGACAACGCGTTAAATTTGTAACCACCTTAGGAGCGGCCCTAACGATAGTTTAAAACACTGTTAGGCGAAGTACCGAAAATATCCACATTATAGCTTAATTATCTGGAAATACTAGCTGTTTATATGAAACCATATTAAGCATTTATTGGATAATTTGAAATTAGTGGTCAAACTTAATTGATAGTGGTCAAATAATTACGATGGTCGTAGGTTCAAGTATTAAATTAATTGAATATTTCTATTCTACAGCTTTCACGCCGTATCCCGCATATGGCAAGATAAGTAGAGGGAAACTAGTATTAAGATACTTCGTTCCCCATTTGAACTTTACCATAATATTGTATCGTCACCCAAGGAACATTCTATAGTCGAGTTTCTTGAAGATGCAATTATTAAAAGTGGTTCAAATTTAGATTCGTAGATTTTATTACATTCTTAGTTTGTTACAGCTCGTCCTAATAAAAGCGTGTTAAAATAGAAAGAAATAAGAAAAACAGACGAAATCTTAAGCATAATTGGATAAATTTACTGTCCATTTTCCCATAATATACTAATAATATGTAAGTAAATGTATGTGATATGCCACCATACAACACGAACACACTCATTAGTGTAGTAATCAAATCTGCATTAAGCATACGATACTTAGGCTCGTACAAATATATAAAGATATATATATATACATACTATACATTTATAAAGTATAACTTTTACTCTATAATCAAAAACGTTTATATGAGAATTAATTTAAATTAACAGTAAAACACTTGTACATGTATGTAGCAGGCAGAGGGAACCTAGAGTTAAGTCACTCTGTACCTAGTTTCCCGTCTCTCTTGTTTCTCTTGTTTCCAGAGCGAAGAAATGAAATTAATAAATTCTTCTGAATGAGAACTGAACTAACAACCATCTCGTTTACATCCAAACGCTTGTCCCTAAGCTATGACGTTCTTAAATATTTTAGCTCTTTAGTTAATATCACAAATGGTCTTATAATTTCAAAAACATTAACAGCTTTATCAATTATATAATATCTTGTAAAAATTCCAGTGCCATTCTTCTAATTAGCTTAATCTAATGAGGTCACATCTTTTACTGAAATTATAATTTAATTAAATTAATATTATATTTGAAACCGTCGTAGTGTAGAGGGATAGCGGTCGAAAATAAGCGCGATGCTTGTTGGTACGATCCCCAGTCGAGGGAATGATTTTGTTTAAATTTATTATCCAGCTAAGGCTAATCGTGGTGCAGATCCATAGGCGTGCGACCGTATACGTGACAGATTGTGGGTTCGATTCCTGCTTTGGTTACAAGGCAAAACCTTTTGGCAAACCAAATTTAAATTTGAATTTGAAACCACTCAACTCGTAGTAACTTCAAAATTTAGCGGAAAGTGGGGAACAGGGGTGTCTTAACACTAGGTTCTCAGGTTCCATCTGTACATCATGCTATGTGCGAAAACAAAATAAAAATCCTGATCTGGTAGATTAAGTACGGCGTTTAGTTCCGTCACTCAACAAACAACGTCTCGAATTTCGAAAAATCTTTTATAATTGAATACTAAGAAGAAGAGACTGATATAATCGGCGGTAATGTAAAACTCGTGTTTCACAAACTCAATATAATTTCGTTCGACAAACTTTATATTGAATTTCTGAGCTTATAACATACAATAGCTTTTATTGTGTTTATATTTGTTTTATTTAATTATAAAATTGTATTTGTTCCATTCATTTTCCTATTTTTAGAAGATAAATAAATGTGCATAGTGACTTTTCAGAGAAACTAATTTGATATACCTTTTGAGCCATTCTTCTTTTTTCAGTAAAACTGTTTTTAACCAATTTCACAAAAAATTATTAGTTTGAGTAAAGTGTATATGTGATATTGCTAGAATCGAATAATGATTGAAAATAAATATATATTAAGGCTTTCAGGCATATTAGGTAAATTTCATAAGTATAAGTTTGCACATATACGTATGTTATACATGGCAAATATACATTATATTTCTCTACAAATATATTGGAAACTAATTGAGTACACTGCAACTTAGGTATTAGTCTAAGTTACTATCTTCCGGTCTTTTCTTTTCAAATTTAAGAAGTCAGTTTGTTTTTAAATTAATCGATAAATTCCCATTTTGCAGCAACTTCACAAAATAAAATTTCAGTTATCCGAAATATGGATACATACACGTATAAACTTCAAAATACTCGTAGACTAATAAAATAAAAATTATAAAATTCCGCATATAGCGGGGTAGGCAGAGGGAACCTGGGAATTTAGTATTAAGATAGTCCGTTCCCATTGAGGCAATTCCGTTCCCCTGTATGCACCAGGAGGGCCTCTGAATGTGTATGCAAATAAAAAGAATTTACGCATAATTATTTCCCGAAAGTAAATCGAACCTACAACCATCGTGCGTACAGGTAGACACTGACCCAGTGCTCCAAAATTACATCATATAGTATAATAGTATAAAATAAAAGTAAAAACATTCCCTCTTTTATCATAAACGTCATTTTCCACAATCACAGACAAGTATTATGAAAGTTTTTTACCAACGAATAGACAAAATGAAAAATCCATTTGTGTTTCTACTTTCAACTATGAAAAGTTAAAACGTGTGTAAAATTTTAGAACATTTTCAAACTAAATCGACATTAAATAAAAACTAGACGAGAAACGAACAATATAAATAACACGGCCTAGTAAATAATAAAAAGAAAGATTTTAGTAAAATATTTCAATTTCAAAAGAGAGTAAAATCAACGAGTGAAAATGGTAAACAAAAGGATGAATAATGAAAAGATTACCTTGACTTCATTTTTCAACGCTATGCGTTAGCGTATTCGCAATGCGGCCGCGACCTTTACACGGGCTTGAATGTGATCAATTAGAAAACCTGTCTTTGTAAAACGAAGCTCTGATTTCAAACAAACGAATAGAGTACAAGTTTAAATAAATGCTTAAGTGGAAGAAATCTATATAATATTATTACTGCAGAGCATCCCTGCAGTAATAATAAAGAGAATGCAGTAATAATATATGCCATGTATATGGCATCCTCTTTTTTTATTTAGCTTCATGCTGTATGATGATGACGCATGACAGGTAGAGAGAACCTGGGAATATAGTGTTAAGACACTGTACCATTCTCTTCATAGCATAGCCCGATCTACGAAGAGTACAACGCTCAAATTGAGCGTGTAGTTTACTTCAACAGTGTGGGCGAGAATTAACAGAGTATTCCTCGAAATTCCTCAAACAGGAAATGCAGGAATTTAATTTGTTATAGTTCACGTAAACGAAGTTACTGGAGTCCATTCGTCTTGTATATCATAAGTATGCAAGTAAAATAAAAAAATACACCAAAAACATTATGGAGATTTAAGAATAATTGAAAAACATATTACATTATAAATTTGTTTGATTTCGTAATCGTGTAATATGAGTTAAAAACTCAAGTATAATATTTTAGAATTAAGAGTAATATATGTTTCTTTTTTATTTTTTTGTAGAAAATAAAATCTATGAAAAGTAAAAAAAACTAATAAAATTATAGAATGTAGCAAAAAATAAATATGTCCCTAAAAAGAAAAATAAAATATAAATTTTACTTAAGAAATCCTAGCTAGTACAAACTAAACAATAGAAAGAAAAAGTAAAAAAAAAATTTTAAGTTAAACGGTTTTATATTGCAGATAAATGTACTAAAAGCTAAAAAATAATTTCATAGAAATTATGATTACTAAAATAAAATCGTGGGGCACGTCCAATATCTACAATTGAAAGACATAGCGTGAGACTTCACCCACCTAGTGGTAAGTAGCAAGTGTCCCCACGATTTTATTTTAGTAATCATAATTTCTATGAAATTATTTTTTAGCTTTTAGTACATTTATCTGCAATATAAAACCGTTTAACATAAATTTTTTTTTTACTTTTTTATTTTTAAGTTTTTAGTTTTTATTTCTCATGCTATTCAATTCGTTGAAATGAGGCTCGATGCCTCATTATTGCAAGGTTAATGGAGAATGTTACGAACGACCCCCCCAGAGGTCCAATAGAGGGACAAGGCTATGTACAACAAGATGTGCCTGAATCTTGAGGGGAAAACGCTAACGACATATCATTTTTATCCACCTAGTGCCATACAGTTCTCGGCGCGCTTTTACCTTTTACCTTGGGTGGTACCCCTAGCGACGTAATATTTTTAGGCACCCTATAGCCACACAGTCCTCGACAGGATACCAGATCTTGACTTAGGTGGGAGATTCATATTGTAATTGTGTATAGTATACTGTATTATGCTTACCAAGCCCTTTATTTTGATACCCATATTGATGGGATTGAAAACTACATTATCCGCCATTTTGTAGCAGTGGCCATCTTTGATTTTGATTTTGTATAGTGCACTGAATTCTACTTGACAAGCCCTTTCATTTGATACCCATATTGATGGGATCGAAAAAACTAACTTGTCCGCCATCTTGTAGCGGCGGCCATCTTGGATTTTGATTTTGTATAGTCCACTGAATTCTGCTTGACAAGCCCTTTCATTTGATACCCGTATTGATAGGATTGAAAAAAACTAACTTGTCCGCCATCTTGTAGTGGCGGCCATCTTGGATTTTGATTTTGTATAGTCCACTGAATTCTACTTGACAAGCCCTTTCATTTGATATCCATATTGATGGGATTGAAAAAAACTAAGTTGTCCGCCATCTTGTAGCGGCGGCCATCTTGGATTCACAATAATATTGAATATGGATAATTGTATTGTCACCAGAATCAAAGGCGTATACCAAATTTCAGATCAATCGGTTAACGGGAAGAGGGTTAAATTTCAATTACTAAATTTGACCCAAACAAACAAACGGGGTGAGCTAAATAAAACCGTTTAAAAAAGGTTGTAATCGTTACACTAAATAAACCCTCGTTGTCTATTTCGTGGCCTTTACCTACGTTACTTGTGAAAATATTTCTTTTTTTTTCAAACAATAATAATATAATTGGTTTAAACAATAACAATAATAAAATATTATTCCAATTTTATTAAAATAAACTGTATAGAAATCAATTTTATAGTAATTAAAAAATAAATGAATTCGTTTGAACAATTATAAAACAGCATATTGCATATACGGGAGATTACTAAAACTAGCTTTTGATAAATCCGCTAATATAATGTGGTTTTCAAAACCGAGAATTCAAACTAGGTGCTAAAACCACTAATCCTTTAAGACAAAGCGCAAATTACTAACAAGGTAACCAAATTCACCTTTCAGGTAAATTTAGTGTAGTTCACATTTAGATTCTCAGAAATCAACGTTATCACGTAGAGTATAAACTCTATAATTTATAACAGTGTGGTCATTCAGTGTTGAAAAATTATCTCCATTTAGATATTTTTAAGCAACATTTACTCGAAGTTATTTTTTATTTAATCGAGCATAGCTCGTATAAAGTAGATACGTAGACCCTCTACGCCGTAGCTTTTGCTACAGTCTACAATATTTTAACGTATTTGTAACAAAATCGAACAGTTTGATACTAATTTACTGATTTTGGTAAATTATATTATGGGTTTCGTTAATACCAAGAATGGCTTGATCTTCAATTGTAATGGAAAAGTCAACCAGATTAATAAAAATACTTATTTCAATTTAATTATTTACATATAAGAAAAATAACGATCCTCATTTACTCGAAGCGTTATTTTTCTTAAATTTGGAATATGTCGTGTTTCCAATGTCTGCAATGTCAGTTGTAATGTAAAATATTAAATTGTTATAAAAATAATAATTAAACTAACAAATCACCTAGAGAAGAAGCTTTTAATGTTGTTTTCTGTTATTATTGCAGGTGAGGCTATTTTTTTTACTTATGTATCTTTAAAATAGGAGTAAAATTTTAAATAATCTGTTTTTATCGCAGAAACCCAACTTGAGTTTTTGTTTCAAAGAGTGGAATAATTAATATTATTATATACATTTATAAATAAATCGAAGATTTCAAAATTGTGCTAAAATATATTTATAAGCAAATACATATTTTTAAATTCCTTATATGCTTTTGAACATACAAAAATGAAAATGAATGTCTTAATAACACTAATTACTTATTTTTAGAATAAAATCTACATAATCCTATATAAATAAATACTCTTAATATACTAAAATTACTATTCCTACAAAGTTTACAATCTAAACTTTGACTCTACATCAATTATAACTTCCTCTAACCTTAACAAAATAAAATACATTTTAAAATATTATTAATAATAAAGAAATCTCACGTTTATTACAGGGTGAGTCCACCAAGTCAGCACATAAAGCACGAAAACACACGTATAATAGCACACGCGACTTGCGAACGACCGTTCGCGTCTACGACCGGGCGACGAATGGCAGGTAGAGTACCAGTGTAGTTCCCAGTAACGTACTTATGGTGTCACTCCTTCATAATGTTATAGGCATTTTATGTTTTACTACTTTAGTACGTATTACGCTTAGATTTTATTATTATATGTTTATAGTTTATAATGTTTGTAAAACAAAATTGTAGAGATAATATTTTGTGCTTTCATTTTAATAAATAGAGAAATTGGATTTTAAATATTTTATACAATCTTTTAAAATCTCAAATAATTATGTTTTACTAGATTTTCTATATTTATAACAAAAAATTAAAAATTAGTAAAAAAACCATTTCTCTGACCAATCGTTATTATTTTTTAATTTCGTACATAGAGCGAAAGCACGCACGCGAGCACACTGATAATATGCAATCTTATATAATGGCTGCCAATATAACAGGGTTCTATTTTCTCCATAATTCAAATACAATACCACCGCACATGGTATCGCTTTATCGCTGATCGAATACACAGATAGAGACGTTATACATTTGCATAGAGTCGGTTAGAAAATAAATCATATTTGATATATACGTTTAAAATATTGTTGAATTTTCTATTGAAACATGTTTATGCACTTTCAATACATACTCGTAGTATCAGAAGGCAAAATCTTTATTGTACTGTTAATATTGGTTATTTAAGTTAAAATTTTTAAAATGGAGAGTAATATTCTAACTTTTAGTATTTTTTCATAAAAAATGTCAAATGAAAATGAGGAATTATATTTTTCTTTTTCTTATTTAATCACAAAATGGGTTGATTTCAAGGATGATAGTTGCGTTCTGTTCTGATAAGCTCTATTTTACAACCACCATCCATTATCTTTAAATTTTAAACAATTTATATTTTGAAAAGTCCTAACAAACCGAAACCAATGAACCGAAAAATTGCCAAGAATATCTTAAGAATTATTTCATTCTAAAACATAATAATGTACAGACAAATATCAAGTTTATGTCTTTTACTTTAACTCTCTCTATCTCTCTCTCTAATAAAAAGAGATTTTTATTAACTATACCTCTTAATGAGTAGTAATAATATAAAGAAATTTTCCCCACCTCGCCTATGTTAATATAAATAGATCAATAATGCCTACTTTACTTTTCGTAATATTTTATAATTGTACCACATTTTTATACCTTCGTGAATAAAATCGCTAGACGTATTGTACAAAAGTTCAATTTAGCTGATTGCAGAGATTAAGACTGACGTAATTGCGCCATCGAGCACTTGGTGATCAATTTTATATACGAGTATTTTATAAGAAAAGAAAACGTAATTTAGAATGTTTATAGGTTTTTATTTCATTTTGAGAGCTATATACATAATTTTGCGTAAATAGTAGGGTAGACAGAAGGAATTTGAGAACCTAATGGTAAACACTTCACTTCCGTTCCCCACTTTCCACCGAATTGTGGAGACCAGAGCCAGCCTCGACACCAGAGTAAAGCAAACCTCGAATGGCAATCGAACCCACAATCACACCTAATGCCAGCACCACAAATATTACTTAGAGAGTGCACAAAAGTAGAGCACAAGTTGATTACTGTGGTATCCTAAGGATTAATCGTCCACGTTTGCGGACGCTGACCGTCGCTCGTGTTGGTGGATTCGCCTGCAGTTGTATTGCCGATGCAGTTTTTAATTACATTTTGCTACAGAATGGTTTTTGACTGTTCTTAGGTTTAATTTATATTTTGGCATTTACTGATTGATGCTTGTAGTCTGTTTTTGCCAATTCGTGTGTATTGGAATTTAAGTATCATAGAGGCATGTATTTGTATTTAAATGTACAGTTAAAATAAATTTATAAAGAAGAGCTAATTAATACTAGAGTTTTGAAAATGACAGCGATTTTTTCTATGTAGAAGAATTCTCATTTCAATTGTACATATTGATAGGTATATATTTTGTAAGTAGTTAACTGATATTGTAGTGGACGCGATTTTCTGTACAAATTTCACTTAATCAAAAAGACAATTTCAATATCCATACCTATATTATAAATTCGAAAGTAACTCTGTCTGTCTGTCTGTCTGTCTTTTACGCAATCAGGGCCAAACCGCTAATTTAATTGTGATAAAATACTCATATAGAGATACTTGAGGGTCTCGGGATGAACATAGGATACTTTTTTTTCTCTTATTTGTAATATTTTCGATATATACCAATATATTAAAATAATTAATTTGACATGCAATTTATTCCGCCATGTTAATAACAATCGTCGCTACGCGTTGCTAAGCAACGGCTTGCAAAGTTTGTTGTTTTAAGAAAACGTCACCCAAAGTGAGTTTGCTTAATGCATACATGGCGCGCGCCGATATAGATTTGTATACATTAACAAAAAATAGATGATTTCTATAATTTGATATTCATCCTTATGAAAATAAATATAATAGTCACTTTTAGACTTTTATTTAATATAGAAAAATGTTTAGTACGCGCGCACGACAAACTTTAGGTACTTTTTCTAATATTAAGAATTTCCTTTAGTTACTTTTACTTCTTTTGTTTGTTCATTTCGGTTACTCAGATATTTTTTCTAATAATAAATCTCCATTTATCATTATTTTTTTAACTTATTTTAATTATTTAGGCTTATATTCTCGCGGGCGTAGCCGCGTCCGGGCCCACTAGTATTTTTATATAAACATAAACTAATTGCTTAGTGATAGATTGTGAGTTCGATTCTCACTCGATGAGATTAAATATATTTCCACTTCCTTGGTTTGTAACGACATCTACTTATACGCAGCCTTAATTATTAGTAACACTAGGGTTCCCACTGCCTACCATGCTATGTACAGCGTCAATCTAAAAAAATATTAACAATATAAGTTAATAAATAATTCCTATAACCAAGAACACAAGGCACTGTGCGTTCATATATACTCGTATATCATTAGTGCGTAGCTGCAATCAATTACACGAATTAATCTCAGGTTTAATGTGTCAGATCGACCGGATTACTCTCAGCGTCATTGCACCCTGACAGTCTAAATCTTAGTGATTATATGGAATCTTTAAGACATTCAAGTATTATATGAAAATAATGTGGGCAACCTGTTCTGTTTGAGATTATTGTAAGGACACAGGTTGTGGATTCGATTTCCAATCGAGAAAGTGAAATATTTTATATTTTCATTTCTTCGCTCTGGTGTTACATATGCCAATATATACATAATGCCTCTAAAATTGGGCGGGTTGTGAGAAATGGAGTTGTTTTAACAATAGATTTCCTCTGCTTATTGTGCTATACGTGAGATGCAGTTCGAAGGCAGGAGAATAAATAAAAAAAAATAAAAAGAACTTA
>JAEBDU010010759.1:367-11727 GCA_016802625.1 Heliconius numata | reverse complement strand
ATCAGTGACATCTCCTTAATTATTTATTAGAATGTTATACAGTAAACTATAATTTCAACCTAGATGAAATGCTCAAAAAACACTATTATATTTATTTTCAGAGGGATGAATATCAAATTATAGAAAATACATTAATACAAAATCCCGATACATTTAAAGTTAATTCATATGCTCAACCTTCAGAGATAAACACCTATCATACCATCGCGGACTTTTTAAAACAATGTTTTTGTAAAACATTGTTTTTGTGTGTCATGAGGTTGAGTCGGCGAAATTAATAAGTATTTTAATATATTAGTATATATCGACAATATTACAAATAAGAGAAAAAAAAGTAACCTATGTTCAATCCAAGACCCTCAAGTATCTATGAGTATTTTATCATAATTAAATTAGCGGTTTGGCCCTGATTGCGTAACAGACAGACAGACAGAGTTACTTTCGAATTTGTAATATAAATATGGATTAACGTGTGTAATACTGATTTGACTCATTAGGAAAGCTAAAGTTTGTCAACATCTATTGTAAAATGATCATCGCAGCGGCACATTGTTTCACTGTAAACGTAACGGTTGTGGGTTCGATTCCCGCTCGACGAGTGAGGTAGGCAGAGGATACTTAGTGTTACACTCCGTTCCCCACTTTAGACAATTTAATGTATGTGTGCCAAAACAAGGAAAAATATTTATTATGTTTGTTACTATTTTGTGATTACTTTTATAGACATGAAGAAATCGACCAAAAAGAAGAACAATTCCTTAAAAATATAAAACAAAAAGGTGAAGAGGTTATTCGTGAACATTACGAGCAGACGAGGGCAGTGCTGCAGTTACAGCTAGACAATCTATTGAATCTATTGAAACAAACTCCCGATAAAAACTAAAAAAAAACCGTTTAATGATTGACATGTTGCAATATTTATGTATTTAAGTTTATTTGGTGGTAAAATTCCTAAAAGTCTGAAAAAGTTTTTGAATAAATATTATTTTCATAGTTTTTTGTTTTATTGAGGCTAATAGTGGCGCAGGGGCACAGTATAATTGTAAAATTGATTTGTACGCAAATGTAATATAGATTTTAAAGTTAAATCATTCAGTTCAAGAGACATCATTAAGACATTTGTTTCCTTAGATATGAAGAAAACGTCAGATCTATGGGGTATTTCTGTCAATTAGTTATATAATAGATGCTGTTGCTTCTCACCTCTTATTTAATAGGTAGAATGGTGTGTTTCCTGATCTAATGAAATTTAGTAAAGTCATACCTATATTTAAAACGGGTAGTATATCTGATCCCAATAATTTTCGACCCATTTCTGTACTACCCTCGCTTAGTAAAATTTTTGGAAAACTATCCTAAATAAAATTTTTGCGCATTTTAGCTCGCATAATCTTATGCACGACAAACAATATGGTTTTACTAAAGGTCGTTCAACTACGAATGCTGGTATAGTGCGGAATGCTCTTGACATGATTTAAATAAAAAAAAATTGATTTTTTTGGAGAAAGTTTGATGTTTTTGGAGAAAGAGAAGACTAGTGTCACGAATCTGCTTCGTTATTTTTGCTTGCATTAACCCACAATGGAGCCCACAGGTCCAGTAACAGTCATTTGCGAACAATCTCCTATATATATGTGTGTAGTTTTTATGTCTGTCTGTGCTTTCAAAATAATCGTGCTGCGGAGAGGGAGGGGGATGCAGAGATGGATTCAAATAATAAAAAAAAACAGTTTACCTTTCATAAAAAATACCAGTTTTCCCAACACGAAAAGCGATAAAAATCGAATCAAACGTGGTGATAAATGAATTATGAATTCGTTGTTGTCGATCCAACTCTATTATTAAGTTATGTATGTACAGTAGTAGTATTTGTTCTATCTCGTGTAGTATATATGTTTGTCGTCTCGGGAGTTCGGCGGAAAATATGGAACAGAGAGTGAGTGCCTCGCAATATATAGAACATAGTAATGAGTCACTCAGTTCCTCTTCTTATTGTATAGTATAAAAAGGTAAAAAGTGATAACAAAAAAAAATCTTTAGAATAATAATTAAAATTTCTCTACATATCAGATTGTTAATTATGCTAAGTACCCTAGAGGTAATGCATCCATGCTTCTTCATCATATCCATTAAATTAATCAGTGACACCCATTTAATTAATGGCAAATATAGAGACGGTATTTCTGTTTTTATTTTAGGCTTACTTACTAATAATAAAATAATAATAGATTTTTATGTGTGTAGAACTTAGTAACTAGTCACTTTAAGTAACGTTCTGCACAGTTATATTTATCATCGTATACACATGTCGTGTAAATAAATTATAAATATATCGATTTCTCGAGTAACAAATTATAAATATATCGATTCTCACTCGAAAGAATGAATTAGTTAATATTTTCATTCCTTCTTGAGTTCCGCCACTCAACAAGCAATGCCTCGAAGTATCTTAAGGGATTCCCTCTACCGACCCTCTTATATGCGGGATAGAGCGTGAAACTAAGGAAAGATACCCCACACTTAAGATCTAGCATACGATAATTTTATTCTTACCTTTTATATAGGACTAGAGTATTTACGTCTGGACGCCTACACAACCACGCAAAAGCTATTGTCACACCCGAGATACCACAGGTCTTTGAAAAACGTGCTATAAAGATAAGGAAATTATTGGAAAATATTTAGGCGATAATAATTTATTTACAAATATCTTTTCAGTGGAAACAAAAATTAGAGGGCATTAAAAATATTTTTCATAAAGTCATATATTTCTATGATAGGATTCCGGGATTCAAATCGGAAGTCCAAGCAGTCCGTTTCGCCTGAGCACTATTTATTTATTTATTTATATATACTTTATTGCACAAAATTACAAAAAAAACAATGTACAAAAGGCGGGCTTAACGCTAAAAGCATTCTCTCCCAGCCAACCTTGTCATGTGGGATAATAAGTATGCAGGTGTGCAGAAGTAAAATATACATACATATACATACATATACAAACATATACATCCAATAAATATATAAATATACATATAATAAATAGTTATACATATAATATATAATTATAATAAAATATTACGGATGTTATAAATAAAAGAAATAAAAAATATATATAAAAATATAAACCATATAATTATATAGCATACCATATATACTCCAATATATACAATTAATTAAATATATGAATGTTATATATTTATGTTATTTTCTAAAAAATACTCTTTTACCCGGCGCTTGAATACCTCACGAGAGGGAGCTTTTCTTATGGGCTCGGGTAGCTCATTCCATAGCCTGACTCCGGCGACCGCAAAGGAGTCAGACATGAACCCTGACGTATGCCGGGGAGTGGACAGCATAAAATTGGATTGGGAACGTAAGGATCTATCGTGGAGAGAGGAAAGGAAGGAAAAGTCAGAAGATAGATAAGTGGGAGACTGAGGATTGAAGAGGATGGAGTAAAGTAAACAAAGGACTCTAGACTTCCTGCGATCAGCCACAGAAAGCCAGCCAAGCTGCCTCCTATAAGATGATATACGGTCATACTTGCGGAGGTTATAAATAAAGCGTATACAAGTGTTGAGTATCCGCTCGAGCTTGTTCACCAGTTCTTTATTCATATCCAAGGAGCAAGCATCACCGTAATCAATAATAGGAAGCAGCAAGGTATTGACCAACTGTAGTTTGGTCTGCACAGGTAAGAAATTTTTGAGGCGCACCATTGAGTGCAAGGAAGCGTAAATTTTGCGGGACATATCTGCCACATGATTGCTCCAACTTAATTTATTATCAATTATAATACCTAAGTCTTTTACAGTGGTGGTGAAATTGATGACCGTGCCATTATATGTTAAGTTGGGCAGTTTGCTGTAATCGAGCTTGGCTAGCTGTCGCGAGCTGCCGATAATTATAGCCTGACATTTGTCAGGATTAACGTTTATTCCGTATTTGGACGACCAAATCGAAATGTTACGGAGATTATTGTTAAGAGAATTAACAACACCAACAATATTATCTACACTAGCGTGTTCATAAAGCTGCAAGTCATCAGCATAAAGATGGTATCGAGAGGTTATAACGGAAGTGATGGAGTTAATGAATAATGAAAAAAGAAGAGGAGATAGAATACCGCCTTGAGGGACACCAGCTGTCACATCATGCCAGTCAGAAGAGGTCTGGCCTACACGAACCGACTGCCGACGCCCCTGAAGATAAGACGAAAACCATTGTAAAGCTGTGCTGGAGACGTTAGCGCAGGATAAGAGTGCAATAAGAAGATCATGGTCTACGGCATTGAATGCATTACTGAAATCTATTAAAATAAGCACAGTTAAGTGCTTATTTTCCATTGCTGATCTAACGTCTTCAGTGACTCTCAGTAAAGCAGTAGTGGTGCTATGACCAGTTCTAAATCCGGACTGTAGAGGGTTTAATAGATTGTGTTTAGAAAAATGCCTAGAGATTTGTTGGTAAGCGGTGGATTCTAGAATTTTAGAGAGGAAAGGTAGGATAGAAATGGGACGAAAATGTGACGGTAGCGTAGGATTAGATATTTTAGGAAGTGGGAGAACAAATGCCTTGCGCCACATCACGGGAAACTGACTAGAGGAAAAAGAAAAATTAATAATGTGGGTTATTACAGGAACAAGGATGTGTAAAATAAGGGTGATCATACCACGACTAATATCGTCAGATCCTACTGCTTTAGAGGAGATAGCTAGAATGGTTTTCTTGGTATCATTATCACTGATAGAAGAAAAGGTAAAGGTAGGGAGATTAATTTTCGGCAAACTGTGAATTTCAGAAAGAGTACAGGATTTAACACTAATATCAAGGGCAGAAGATGTTGAAAAATGCATATTCAGGACATTCAAATTAAGGTCAGGATTAATTGAGGAAGATGAAAGTTTGCCAATACCGAGGGACTTTAAAAATTTTAAAGTCGCTTCGGGAGAAGAATTGCGTATTTTATTAAAGATGTATTGGCGTTTTAATTTTCTACCCAACTGGTTACACTGATTCCTTGCAGCCTTATAAATGGACCAATTGAGATCACATCGATTGTTTTTAAATTTTGAAAAAGCCCTATCTCGCTTAGCCCTGGCTTTACGAAAATCGTCGTTAAACCATAAAGCTGGTTGGTTTTTGATTCGGATGAGTTGGATTGGTGCATGTTTGTCAAACAATCCAGTTATGTTTGAGGTCAACAGATCAACTTTCTCATCGATCGAACACAACACTTCGATCGCCGACCAGTCAATGCAGGAAGCATCGCGCTTAAGCTTCTCATGATTAAGGTTGTTGAAACTTCTAATTGAAAGAGTTTGTGGTTTTGGCTTGGGTGATTTTACTTTTAGCGACGCAAAAACAAGGTCATGGAGAGAAAAACCTGGAGCAGAAAATTGACCAAATTTGGAGACAAGATCAGAATTTGATGTGATTATTAGGTCAAGCAGTGTATCAACATCGTTGGTGTGGTGAGTAGGGTTAAGTGGTAATAAATTTAAATTGAGTGACTCTAACATACAGTTAAGTTTTCTCGCTCGAGTATCATTTCGCAAGAGACACGTATTAAAATCACCTGAGATTATAAGATGGGAGTAGTTAGCTAAAAGATCTTCGAAAAGAATCTCTAAGTTATTAAAATAATTACTATTAGGTGGGCAGTACACAACCCCAAGGGCAAACTTTACTCCTAGGTTTATTTCGATAAATATATATTCTAAGCACGATTCAGGTGAAGGAATCGATTGACAGATGATTTTATACGAAATGTGACTTTTTAAGTATATGGCAACCCCACCGCCGACCCTTTCTAGACGATCGTTTCTTATTAGTATGTAGTCAGGGACAGAAAAGCAAGTAGATTGTAGTGAAGGTTTTAGCCAAGATTCGGAGATCAAAACGGCATGGATGTTAGGTTGATTGAAAGTGGTATAAAATTCGGAAAAGTGAGCAGGGATGCTCTGCGCATTAATGTGACAAAAATTAAAGTTTTTATGAAGCGGTGCAAATTCATTCGATAGAACTATGTCAAGCGACAAACTGGGGTCATCCAAACTACAAAAGGAGCTACTGGATAACTCGTCATAGCTGAGAGCGGAATGATAAGAATCGATACTTGAATCCATAATATAATATTAAAAAAATAAAATTAAAAAAAAAAATATAAATATATACAAATATTTTAAAATAAAAATATAAATTTAAATAAATTACAATAAATATATATAAATAGAATAGTATGTTATAACTTAAAAAAATATATATATTAGATAAAACAAAAATAAATTAATTGTAATGTGAAAATGAAATAAACACACACATGACCTGATGGCTCGAGAAAATAAAAAGAAAAAAATGTATATAAAACAAAATGATCATATCAGACTTAAACTAATATTGTAATGATTAAAATGTATTCACATACATCCCACGACCTTAACTACAAATAATAAAAACTAAGTTACCAAAATACTGCTGTCCGTGTCACAAATATATTAACTTACTAATGACAGTTGACACTGACAGGTAACATTAAACAAGAAAGTTGTAAACACTAAAAGTAAACAGAACAAGAAAAAACTCATACTACCTATTATTGAAATATTATACTATTATGAAATAAAGAATAGTAAAGATTACATATTGCAATTACATAAGATACTTTAATAACAATAACCAGCATTAATAGAACAAGAAAAAACATATTCTACATATTATTATGTGAAATAAAGTATAGTAAAGAGTACATATTGCAATTAAATAAGAAATTTTAACCTACCCGTACTTATTTTTCTTTTATCCATAGAGGAGAGAGAAGGAACTGAAAAACCCTCCGACTCATACAAAAAAATGAAAATGCTGTACAATACATATAAATTATCTTAAAATAGAACATTTTACAATTTTCATCTGTAAGGTCACATCCAGTTAGAGTGTCAGTAATGTCAGTAATGTCAGTTTACATGGAGCTCGGTGTAAATTGGGGTGTCGTTTCATAAAGTACCTGCCAGTTTGTCGCTCGCTGGCGTTTTGATTAATCGTCCTTTGTCAATAACACACTTCGTCCATTATCTTGACTGAAGGTAACCAAAGGTTTAGGTTAGATAAAACTTGAGAGTCATGTTAGTAAATTGTCGGATATATGTAATACTAGCGGCCCGCTCGCGGTTTCACCCGCGTGAACTATGTTATTATTAATTTCTGTCTCCATGGCTACGTCCTAGTGACGTCTATGAATTTGAGACTCCTAGCATTTGTAGTAACGGAGTTTCATACAAACTTTCGACCCCAAAAACAACCCCTTAGAAATCGAATATTGCAAATTCCCGTCTTAGCGAGCACCTACGTACTAGTAAACTCCTATGCAAAATTTGAGATTTCTAGTACATGTAGTTTCTGAGATTTCGTGATGAGTGAGTGACCTTTCGATTTTATATATATAGATATATAGATTAAGAAAATAGTAAATATAAAAAGTTGTATTAAAATATTAGTAAGGTAAATATTTTTAGAGTTCATTTAAATAAGAGGCGGTGAGTCAACCATTATATATGTAAGCAGAAATATCGGGACATTATAGATTCATATCATAGATCATCTCATAGATTCTGCTATCCCTCTTTTTTAGCTTCACCTTGAATGTACATAGCAAATCACGGCAGCCATAGGGAATCTAGCGTTAAGACATTCCACTGTCCACTTTCCGTCCAATTTCGAGACATTGCATTTTAAGTTGAAGAACTCAATGACAATTTATCTCGTTACCAGGGTGAGGAAGTGAAAAGTACTCAATTCTCCAAGTGATAATCGAACCCCACAACCGTCACGCTTTTTGTTTTCTAACACAAAAATATATTTATATATAATAGGTTTATAAAAAATCAATTAACACTTTACACCTCAAAGAGGAATTCTGGACAGCATTTTTCAAGTACTTATCAAAGCGCCTACAGCTATATGATGAATCGCCTTTTGTCCCTTACACGTCGCGCCCATTATCTCCCCAATAGCAGGGAGGTAATAAAAAAATTTAGAACATCTTGATAACTCTTTTAATGACATTTTTTTTATTTTTCTCTTTAAAATCTTTTATATAAGAAAATGAATTTACGACGTATTGCCACTGAAAAAAAATGAAAAGCGCCAGCCTGCAATATCCGTATGAAAAGAAATAAAAAATCCTTTAGTTTTCTGTGCAAACGTTCGTGTGAAATTCAGGGTTATTTCGAAGATAGGTTCAGCAATTCAGAACACTAGTGCATCTAAAATTGGTATAACGAATCCGAACGTAAGGTAGTACAGGTCGTCGAATAAAACCTGGCAGATGCCCTTTTACAATTTACCTGCACGAATATTGAGAATTAAATAGAAAACCGGCCAAGTGCGAGTCGCACAGGAAAGGTTCCTTACCATTGTCAATAAAAAAGATCACAAGAATCACGTTTGTTGTACCGGAGCCCCCTTAAATATTTATATTATTATCTTTTTTAATATTTATTGTTATAGCGGCAACCAAAATACATTATCTGTGAAAATTCCAACTGTCTAAATAATACGGTTAATAAGATACAGCCTGATGACAGACGGACAGACAGACAGCGGAGTCTTAATAATGGGGTCCCGTTTTACCCTTTAGGTAACCCTAAAAATTGTGAATTATGTAAATATTTATTTCTGATAATTATGGCTGCGGATTTTTTTTTGTTTAATCACATTTATCGTATTTTTTTTTAAATTCCTCGCTCTGCTAACGAGGTAGAGCACGGCGTTGAGGTCCGCCACTTAATAAGCAATGTCTCTAAAGCGGAGCGTTGAATTTTGCTTTGCAACACGCAATATCTTCAGAATTCATCGGAAAGCAGGCAACGAAAGTGTCTTAATGGGAATAAAAAGTCTTAAAACTAGGTTCCCAGGTTCCCTTTTCCTACCTTCCTATATGCAGGCTAAACTAGAATAATAAAAACGTCGGACATTTTAGGACTTGTACTCGCGATCGTTGTAGAATGGAGAGCTTAATTGGGTAGAGCACTGCATGCGGTATCAAAGCGAGCGGGGCGGGGCGATCAAAATTTTTATATAATATTTCAATTTCAATTTGTTTTTTTTAAATTATATAAAGAACTTGTATAAAATATTTGATTGCTAGAATAAAAAAAAACTAAGTATTGAAATAAAAAGGTAAGATATTTGCTAAAGCCTACAACTGGACTTGGGTTCTATAATTTAGAACAAAAGTTCATATTTAAAAACAAACAATAATGCAATTTTAAGATAATTATTATGTTTTGTGTAACTTATATAGCTTTTTATTTACGTATTATTTTATTTAATCTTTGACATGACAGTCGGAGAATACATAAAAATAATTACATACATACATACATATCATCTTTGATTAACTATTATACTGATATTTCAAGTTTGATACCTTTGAGGCCAGATGTGGCGCAGGGGCACAAATGTGCGACTGTAATCGTGACAGGTTAACAGGCAAAATGTGGCGTTAAGTTTCGCACACAACTCAACAACCAATGACTCCAGAATGCCGGAAAGTTCTGAATGGAAGTGGCTTAACACTAGGTTCCCAGGGTCCCTCTACGCACCCTGTTTATGCTTCATGCATCTTGAAGTTAACTATTACACTTATATTTCAAGAGTAAAGTGCAAGAGTTTTCTATGCATGGCAAACGTGGGTTTGTTTTTACGGGAGCAGGATTACAGTGAGACGGAGAGTTTAATGAAAATATGGTTTCGTTTGATGAAGTTTTTTGCTATAAATGTGGATTCATAAGTTTTCTTACTTTTATTATTATAATTTTTTTCTTTTCTTACTTTTGTATTGTGTTTTTTATTAACAATACTTAACAATAATTAACCAAGCAGACACAAGATGTTTGATGAATCTACCAATTCCTAGATCATTTAAAAATTTGTAAGAGCACTGGTACCCATAACACAAGTTAAATCTTACAATGGGTACCAGAGTTCATAAAACCAGAGTGAATTTATTTAACTGAATGCTGTACAATTATGTTACAATAAATAGGATTGATTTATTGTATCTGGTTACTGTACTTATATATTTTTGACAATAAATTTTCATTCATTCAAAGTGTATATACAAAAATGAAATCGCTTTCTCCTGTTTCGTGTGCTATGATTCTTACGTCTCCTGTTCGTCGAACCATAGGCTTGAGCGCTTAATATCACGATCGTGAGTACATCGCATTTTTAATTGGCTTCTCTAGCATAGGAGGACTATATATACACAAAAATATTTTATAAATTTCTTATCGTTCTTATCAAAATTACATTTAATTTTTAAAACGGAATCCATATTTGTCTACAATGTCCGTGTCAAAAGAATTTAAGATAATCCTTTTGTTTTCTGTACCAACGTTCAGAGTCATTTCAAATATAGATTCGGGAACTCAGATTTAGATTTTTTTTTTGAAAAACAAAATAAATAAAACAATTTCTAGCAGAACAAAAGTAGATATATCTATCGTTTACAATGGCCAGAGAATGCTCAATTTGTTGATGAAACGTTCGAGTGCACTGTGCTATGTGACGACGTAGTGTTTGCAGTCCATGCTCGCGCGGACGAGGGCAGCTGCTCGAGAGCGACTCCGATTTGATTAGGATTTTATTTTGAGTTGGTCCTTTAGAAACTTCATAAATATATTAAATAATTCTTTTGGTATTCGTGACGATGTTATGGGATGGGTTTTTGTAAATCAAATACAACTAAAAATGATATTAATTCAGGAACATACTAATAAGTGACGTCCAATATTCATCATCATCAGCCTGTCCTCGTCTACTGCTGGACATAGGCCTCTCCAATGGCACGCCACTGAGCTCGATCTTCGGCGATTGTTCTTCGTCCAATATTAGTACTCATATAATAGCTTATATTATTAATAGAAAAAGTCACAAGTTGTTTAATTTTCTTTGCTTTAATAATTATATATTAATTAACATTTTTCAATTTCTTGCATAAAAGTAGATTTTTTGTCACATCGCTATAATATGTGTGTTGGGCATAATCATATAAACATTACGTTTAAAATTATTTCAACCAATTAAATACTGTACCTTTGTTATTACGTACAGAAATCATAAATATAGAATAACATTTAAAAATATCTTTATTTATATAAAATTATTTATTAACTAAGGCTTATTGTGAGAATTCGCCTGTGATTTGTGGAGGTACGAGGCGAACGAAAATACGAAAACATTTACAGTGAACTGTGATTGCTCGAACACAGAAGATGCATTGTCCGCTTTGATTGATTGCAGCCTTGTAACCGTTTTGTTGTGGGAACTTCTCTATTATGTAATGTAAGAAA